>PVLC010001676.1:14344-74254 GCA_004027655.1 Graphiurus murinus
CGGTACTGGGGATTGAACTCAGGGGCATTCTACCTCCGAGCTATACCCCCAGCCCTATTTTTTATTCTTTATTTTGAAACCGGGTCTCACTAAGTTGCAGAGTGCCTCACTAGGTAGCTGAGGCTGGCCGCGAACCCGGATCCTCCGGTCTCAGCCTCCCGAATGCTGGGATTACAAGCGTGCGCCACCACGCCCGGCTGAAAGAAAGCATTTCAAGAAGAAGATAGTAAACAACTATGTCAAATACCGAAGAAAGATGAACAAACTTTGGGCAAAATTATTGATAAACATTAATACCTAGTACTAAACTGCTTACAGCTATATGACTCTTCTGTGGAGCTAGTGGGTAGATCTGTTTTCCTGGTGGGCTAAAGCACAAGTGAAAGATGCTTTAAAAATTAATAATAACTTCCTATTGCCTCAGTTCTATATGTTGCTTTTAACCATGTTCCATACACTGGATTATTGATTTCTTGGAAACCAGGCGAGGTTCATTTGTGTGAATTTGTATGGGTGTCTCACAGCAGAGTCAGTTTCACTGCTTGGGGAAAAGCAGAAAGACAGCACAGCCTGTGCTTTCCAGCTGGCAAAATCTGGAGGAACAGAGGACGAGAATTGCTGGCAGTGGACATAGGAAAACCCTGCCAATTCTTTGGTAGCACAGTTGAGAACTCCATGTGCTTCCCGTCACACAGCAATATTTTCACACCTCTTGTGCCATTAATTAAGCTCTCTTTATCCTTCTGAATTCAGAGAAGGGACCCACATGACTGGATGTTGAGATCCATTTTTAATGGGGGCAAGCATGAGATATTTTCAATATTGGATGGTTTCCTCGAATGCACTTTGCACAGGAGAGCTGGATTCAGTGCGAATCACCGCATATATTTGCTGTAGCAATTGATCTTGTCAGATAACTGAACCTCTTGGGAATAATTGTTCAAGGCCATCAATCTAAGGGTGGGTCATAAATTGCATATTTTTCCATAGGATCTTAATCTATCACATTAGTATGAGTTGAATAGTTGTTAACAGACTGTAACCTGACTAAATGAGTTCTACAAGATATCAATACCACCGGGGAATTTCAAACTTTATAGCATGAATGTGCAGACATATAATAATTTAACTTAGGCCCAAGCTGGACATTGTAGTCATCACTTAAGTAGGCTATCTAGTTAAAGAAATTATCAATAGGGAGGATTTATTTTTAGTTTAAAAATTAATTATTTTATTGTTCTTTTTAGAATAAATAACTTACATTTTGTCTAGCTTGGGTTTTTATTATGAAATAATTATTGATAACAAGGTTTGAGAAAGAAATCTGTTTAAATAAGGCTGCTCCAAGCATGAAAATAAATATCATTATCAATCTCACTGACACGTATAGGGTAGGAAGAAAGTCAAGCAGGGTGGGATTTGAAAAGAAATATACCAAATGATGTATGCATGGTTCATGTATCACTTTGAATCTCACTATGATGTATAATTTTAATATACCAGTAAAAGCATAACAATAATAATTATTGGCTCAAAGAAAGATGTGAGAAAATATAGAGAGATCTGGGGTTACTCTTTACCCAGTAAAAAACATTTCTCAATCTAATATGTAAATCACAAAATTACTATTAGTACAATCCGGAGCTTATTCACACTTACCATTTTTATACCCACTTCTCTCCATGTGTATTTGTGTGTATGTGTATTTGTTGATGTTTTTGTATTTCTCTATAATTCTTTGATTGTGTGTATTGGTTCACATAACTACCAAAACAATGCAGACACAGAACCACTCCATCACAACCAAGTTTCCTCCTGCAAAGAGGCATGCCCTCCTCACCCCCATCCATAATCCCTGCTGACCACTACTTTGTTCTCCATGGCTATCTCAAGAATATGATAGAAATTGCATCCTTCATTATGTTAACTCGTGTGATTTTTTTTTTCACTTAGCAGAATTTCTTTGAAATTACTCTAAATTAAAATATACAAGCCGGGAATGGTGGTGCACACTTGTAATCCCAGCATTTGGGAGGCTGAGACCGGAGAATCCAGGTTTGCGGCCAGCCTTAGCTACCTAGTGAGGCCCTCCGCAACTTAGTGAGACCCCGTTTCAAAATAAAGCATAAAAAATAGGGCTGGGGGTGTAGCTCAGAGGTAGCATGTCCCTGAGTTCAATCCCCAGTACCGCAAAAATAAATAAATACATATATATGTACATATATACATACATATATATACAATTATTCATATATATGATGTATATAAATATATGATCATATATATGATAAATATATTATATATATATGATTATTTGTATCTCATTACATCACTTTAAAATTGCAAACTTCTCTACCTGGACAGCAGAAATTTTAGCGATAAAATCAGCTAGAAGATTTTAGATAAATTCAGCTAGAAGATAAAATCAGCCAGAAGTTGTGGCACACACCAACTGAGACAGGGAGATTGCAGTTCCTAGACCGTCCTTCACAACTTAAGAGATACCCAGTTTCAAAATAAAAAATAAGAAGGGCTGGAGGTATATCTTGGAAGTAGGATACACTAAATTCAATCACTAGAACAAAAAAAAAAAAAAAAAAGTAAAGAATAATGCTGGCCAAGGGTGTTAATCTGCTATTAGAATATTAGAAGCCTACATTTGTGTGTGTGTGTGTGTGTGTGTGTGTGTGTGTGTGATCCTAGAGCATGAACATTCTAACTCCAAGCTATTCCCCCAGGCAGTAAGTTTGCTTGTTGTTTGTTTTTATACTTTTTCTTTTTCTTTTTTTTTTCTTCTTTTTTTTTTTTTTGCGGTACTGGGGATTGAACTCAGGGGCATTCTACCTCCGAGCTATACCCTCAGACCTATTTTTTATTCTTTATTTTGAAACCGGGTGTCACTAAGTTTTGGAGTGCCTCGCTAGGTAGCTGAGGCTGGCTGCAAACCTAGATCCTCTGGTCTCGGCCTCCCAAATGCTGGGATTACAAGTGTGCACCACCACGCCGGGCTCTTGTTTTTATACTTTTTCCATGCCTTATTTTTTATTTTTGGTTTTGAAAAAGGGTCTTTCTAGGTTATAGAGAGTCTCAATCCTTGCTGAGGCTTTCCTGAAACCTGCAATCCTCTTATCTCAACCTCTCAAGTCCTGGAACTAGAGGCATGTGTGCTACCCTGCCTGGTCAGAAAATAAGACTGTTATAGTGTGAACTTGAGCACCTGCACAGACAATTCATGTTACTCTCTTCTTACTAGGTGTTTTTGCAAGGGAGCAAGGTGTCAGAACTAGGCCTTTAAAGATGAAGTTGGTGATTAGAGCAAGTGACATAATGTTGCTGGGTAAAGAGGAGAAGAAAATGGGCATTCTGCTACAATAAGATCATGATTAAGGAGTTGAATGTCTTTACAGGCTCTTTCACTGGGAGCTTTACCCAGGCTCACCAGTCCTTTGTTCCTCCTCCTCCTCCTCCTCCTCCTCCTCCTGCTTCTCTGTTTTGGGTAGAGAAAGGAAAGGAGCCACAATGCTTCACACTGACCTGTGCTACATGGAAAAAGGATAGATGACAAATTCCCTCGATTATAAATCTGCACCAGAATTTTGGTCTATCTGATAACAATGACTTTTCATTATTTCCAAAACCAAAAGAAATATGGAACGAGGGATGAAGCATTATTTTTCCAAATCATTAGAGTATATAATGTGTTATAAATTCCATGGTATCCACAAGGAGAATGAGACAAGAATATTTTTTATAAGATGAATCCCTCACTCTTCAAGAGGAAGGAAAGGTAATTTGTGCCTAAAATATTTTCCAGTTACCGAGAGGTATGTATCAGTTTTATATCACTAATGTATTCTAGATATTAGATGACACCAGACCCATGGTCTTTATTAATCATATTTGTCAAATAAATTACATGATAAGTTAGTAATTATCCCCACTTTATAGTAGAGAAACAAAATTAAATTGATTAGTAGTGGTTTGAGTGTTTTTCTTAGCCACCACCCAGATGTACTTGAAGTCCATAAAGAGCTCAGAATATTTGGAAACTGAATTCAAGGCTTTTAGGTTTTAGAAAAATAGTGGGACAAGCCTTCGGGAACACTGTTATTTACATGATTTGTTATGAGAATGTGAGTCACTTAATGTTAGAAAACTTGTACTCTTTGGGTAACCCCATTGACTAAGAAATGGACTGTCACATAGTAGATTGTAAATAAAAGTATGTTTTTCTAATTTGAACAGTTCTACCCAAAATCAATCATTACAATCAAATGGCAATGGCTTTTTTTGGGGGAAAGGGTGTAGTGGGGATTAAATGCAGGATCATTCTAACTCTGAGCTATACCTCTAGCTCTATTTTATGTTTTATTTTGAAATAAGGTCTCACTAAGTTACAGAGGTCTTCACTAAGTTGCTGAGGATGTCCACAAACCTGTGATCCTCCTGTCTCAACCCCTAATTACTAGGATTAGAAACTTACACCACCATCCTTGTCTTGAGAATTGCTGTTAATATCAAATCAAATTAAACAGTTTTTATTGGTTTTGTTTTTGTAGATAGGCATTATTTTTGTTGTTTCCTTGGTTTTCTAAGTAATATTGTCAATAAAAATTATTTTATTAATATCCTTTCCTCCCCTTATTTCAATTTTAACTTTGGAGATGACCTTGAAGATATTTCCAGAGAAGCACTTTTTCATCAAATGTTTTCAAATCACTAGGTCCTATACCAGGAACTCAAAAATAAATCTACTTGTATGAATATCAATTAATTTAATTCTCTCTGCCTTCCCCAAGATCACAAATTTGATAAATAAATTGTGGGAATCAAGACTTGGGTTCTTGAGGTGCTAGTACTTGAACCAACCATTTAAATCCCGATTCATGTTTTCCCATACATAGGAGAGATTAAATATCTGATATTTGGGTGGAGCTTTAAGTGTCTTATAATTTGTTGTTATTTACTGAAAATTTATGATCCTGTTAATTATTTGAGTAAGTGTCAAATAGTCATTAGCCTTTGTGGCATTCTTTTTAAGTTATTTAATGAGTTCATACATTGGTATAGGGACTGATGTATGTCCTGTCAAAGGAGGGTACTTGTTGATACAAATAGGAATATGTATACATAGGAGGAAGATTTTAGTATGGAAATGGTACAGAGACCTCCACTGAATGAATCTTCCACAGTTACAATATTTTAAGTTATATCCTAGAAACTGCCTGGTAAACATGATCACAATTGCCACTGCTTTTTATGAGAATATGACTGCATAATTTTATGAGGCCACTTCCTTGCATCATTAATTTTAACTGAGCTTTGCATAGAGAAATCTTTTCAGGTATTGTATAATGCATAGCAAATCCTATGAATCTTAAATAATATAGTCAATATTATTCCTCACATAAGAATTAATAAGAAATTGTGACTAATGATTTTGGTTAGGTCCCCTGTCATCAAACCTCCCTCACCACCAATCATCAAGGGTCACACTACCAACCTCAGCATAGTTTTCAGAGTTCGGAAAACATGTACTGTTTTTGTCTTAAATAAAATACTTTATGAAGCCTTGGGATAATGAAAATGATCCGCTATTAGAAGGTTATGAAAAGAGTTCTATGTGGCTAATCATTTTGTGTTTGAAAAAAATATTCAGTTAATATCAAATGACGTTACTGATTTAATCCCTTGGAAATGGTAAGAAAACTTTACAATTTCTCTTTAGTAAACATTAATTAAAGGGGATGAGTTGACACAGGTGACACAGAAAGAGGGCCTCTGGATTGATCACAGGTTCTCCAGATAACAATATCAGAGCTTAATCCATACCTTGGTAATATATGACCTGCACAACACAGTGAGTTGATGAAGGCAGTGGGTTCCTGGTTGAAGGTCTGAGTCAAATGTTAATATCCTATCACTGCAGGCTGGGGGCTTATATTTAATTTGATGCTTCATGCTCAGAAAAGAGCATTGCATGTTGGCTTTTGACCACATCTGTCAAGTTTCTAGATGAGAAAATTGAAAGGTATTGGCTTTATTCATGAGTAGTATACCACCTAGCAAATGCTTCCTTTCTGCTGCTGCTTCTCCAGATTTGAAAATAAATGGTATATCGGTCTGTAGAGAATCATCTTACTTTTTTTCCCTAGGAAATTAATAGTAATACCAACAATTCAGTCCTCATTCTACCTGAAGTCCATCTTTGGGCTTCCAAATACCAGAGGAGGGCATGTGAGTAGGAGTGAGGCCAACCCAGCCAGCTGAGCAAAAGATTAACATTTGCCTGGTACACTTTGTCTCAACTCTTCCTCAGGCTTCTGCAAAGTCTTTTCTTCCTGAATGAACATGATTTCCTTGTTGCAATTTTGTTTAGAAAAATTCATTTTCTTATTTGTATTAAAGTTACATTCGAGAAGGGAAAATATGTTTTATAGTTATTGAAGTGCTCTCAGTATCTGGCATAAGACCTTGACTACAGTTTGAAAATAAGATAACTTATGTTAAAGCAAGCATTTAGGTTGCTATATTTACAAGTCATATTTTATGATCCTGATTTAAAATTTGCTTCTTTAGTTTGTGGGCTTCTGGATGGCAAAAGCAGAAAATTGGAATATTTTTATGTTTAAGGGAAATTACTTAGATATGTGAAGGCAATGCTTCTATTATATTTGTTCCCTCTATTCTAGTTAAAATGTCTTTGATGTCTCATTGACAACATTAGCTCAGATACAATATTTTAATAAATGTGAGTCTCAAGTCCTATCTTGTACTTCCCCTATATTGACACTGAAAGTTTTCTATCCTAAGCAATGTTATCAAACTCTTTCAAATACAGCATATGCCCAGCTCTGAAGTAATCTTTCAGAAATACATTGAAAAGGGGTTATTATTGTAAACTTTTCAGAGTAGTAGATTGCTTGCAAAAGTTAAGTTGCCTCCCTACATTCTTTGCATATACATGATTTTATGTAGTTCATTTCCATATAGAATCAGGGCTTGATCACATCACTTGTTTTGGCTAATGTGTCACTGTCTGGGCAAGTTTTATGTCTGAGGCACCTCAGGGTGGTATTTCTGGATTCTATTAGGGAAACAGGGTTTACGGTTAATTTTCACCCATCTGTGTTTTACATTATAGACATATAACTGTGAACTTTGAAATGTTTCTTTTGATATAGAAAATATTTCCTTTGATATTACAGTGGTATGATATATCTTAAAGAGCAGAAAAAAATTGATAATGACATGCATCAATTGTTCTGAACTGTTGTATAAGTATATTGCTCCTAATTTATCAGTTGTTGCTAAAAATTGGATTAAATACCTCTTCCAAGCTGCAATCTGTTTTCTGGTCACTGTATTAGTTGACATATTTAGTAATAAATATTAGCTTTTTCCACAAGCAATAGTCGTATAAGATCGTTATTATTTTTCATATCTGATAGGTAAGGAAATTGAGGCTCAATAAATAAAGTTTTCCATGCAATTCGTAAACGTTAACACTGAGATCCAAATTCTTTATCTCTAGCTCAAAAGTTCCTGTTGTTACATATCATCTCAGTCATTTGTTGTAAGTGTTCTGAGCTATGTCACATTTTTTGTTTTCTGAAATTTAGAATTTTACTTATTTATTTATTTTTAATTTTTATTGGTGCATTGTAATCATACATCATAATTAAGTTCAGAGTGATAGAGGAGTACATGCACATAACACTTGGCAAGCTTCCCCCTGCATCTCCCTCTTTCATCCAACTCCCTCCCCTCTTTACATTCCTATCAGACAAGGGGTTTGGAATCAGTGTCTTCACAGATTGCTCTGAGGTAGGACTGTCTGAAATCGCCATCTATGTTCTTGCTGCAGGTATTCATTCTTCTTTTTGATCTCAGATCTTCAGGTTTCTTGTGGACCTCAGTGGGGAGATTGCTTAGTCCTTCCCAAATGCCCTTGATGGATGGGCTGGACAAACACCAGGACTCTGTGCCACCCAGCTTGTGATAGGGACAAGCCTTTAACTGCCTCTGACTCTCCAACCCTTCATATGGAACACTGGAAGTATTAATTTTAATAAAAATCTGTGAGGACATTGCCTTATGCATCAAAATTATCACGTTGGGAGACAGGCTCAACAATTTATTCCTGTTGACATATGCACATTCTGTTGATTCCTATAACAGCTTTCTAACGTTTTGGAAGGCCACTAAGTCTGAACTTCAGGTGCAATTTAATGTCAATCAATATATGAAATAGGTAAAAAGTAAATGTTCTGGGAAGATGAGCAGTGCTGAATTGGGAGCTCTGCCTCTGAGCTTTAAGTTTGACCCTTAAGAGAGGTAAAGGCATTTACAAAAGAAACCATAAAGATCTAGAAACTTAGTGTAATTGATGACATGGAAGAAACATATTTTTTCTTTCCATTATTCTGTATTTATCATCACTAGTACAGTTCCTGACACATAAGAAGTTCCGAGTATAACTAGTCATTCAAAAAGCATTAAAATAGATACGTGAAACAAGCACATTACATTTCAAAGACCTCGAAGGTGACCTAACTGAAGGTGATGGGAGGAGGGAAAGGAAATATCCGAATGCACAGGATGTATATTCACAAACATACCAAACACAATCACTAAACCAAGCATGAGAAGGAGGGATGGGGAAAGGAATGGGGTAGGAATTGGGGAATGAGTGAGTGAGTGCTGTGTCGTGTATACCTCTACCAGCTTGTACCTCATAAAGATGTATAATTACAATGCACCAATGAAAATATGTGATAAAAAACTTTCCCTCATATTGACACTGAACGCTTTCAATCCTAAGCAAAGTAGTCAAACTCTTTTAACTATAATATATGCCCCACTCTCAAGTAACGTTAGTGCATACTGATTCATTTAACAAAGTCTAGTGATACTCCTACAGAAACTCATGTGAACAATACTATAAAACATATATATCCAAATCATTTAGAAGGGACTTGCATTTAGGAAAGCTACATTGTGTTATAGGGATCATTACCACTAATTTCTTAGACTAACTGTTCAAGAATTCCTTCTAGCTATTGTAAACACTTTGATTTGGACTTAATTGTACCTCCTCCAGACTACTTTCCTGATCCAGGTTAACTTCCAGTGTTGTTGAATTGTTAACTCATAAAATAAATTCAGAGTGGATATAGTATTTTTAGACACTAGCCATTGGGCCTATCATACCAAGTCTACAGAATAGATCCTTATAACTCATGATGCTTAAGCAACTTACTTTAGAAAGTAGCAAGCAATTGCATTGCATAGTTTAAACAGTAGCGAAGGCACACAGAAATTAGTCAATTTCCTGGATTACTTTTTAATGTGACTGCAATATACATGTAATGGTGTCCATAGGTAGAAGAAAATTAAAGCCCCAGGAAGAGGTATGAAGATCAACCTGTTTTCAAGTTAGGCTCCCACAGTTGCAAATTAAAATATTAGAAGTAAACTGGTGATGGAGGTTCTAACTGATAGATTTAATTGTGTGTGTGTGTGTGTGTGTGTCTGTGTGTGTGAGTGTGTGTGTTGCTGTGGATTGAACCCAGGGGCATTCTACCTCTCTTAGCTACACCTTTAGTCCTATTTTATTTTTATTTTAAAACAGTATCTCACTAGATTGATAAGTCTCATTGCTTACTGATAGTGTCCTCGAACCTGGGATCCTCCTGTCTCAGCCTTGTGCTACCACACCCATCACACTAGATTTAACTTTTTAAAAAATTACATAGAATAGCATGTATAAAAGGTTAAAAACAGCCGGGCGTGGTGGCGCACGCTTGTAATCCCAGCATTCGGGAGGCTGAGACCGGGAGTTCATGGCCAGCCTCAGCTACCTAATGAGGCACTCCGCAACTTAGTGAGACTCGGTTTCAAAATAAAGAATAAAAAATAGGGTTGGGGGTATAGCTCGGAGGTAGAATGCCCCTGAGTTCAATCCCCAGTACTGCAAAAAAAAAAAAAAAAGGTTAAAAACAATTTCCCAATTAGTAGGAGATTACTGAGCTAACAATTTTAAGAGTGAATTTAATATAAAAACTTTAACTGTCATAAATGATATAACTTTTATATTAACTTCATATTATTCCATTATATTTTGTTTTGAATGTTTAAAATTCTAAATTAGCCTATTAATTCAAAACTACTAAGCATCTATTTTGTTTTTGGTGGATTTTATAGAGTGTAAGGATGTACCAATTATTTATTGTTTGTGTAGTTGTGGAGAGAATATATAACATAAAATCTATCATCTTGGCAAAATTTAAATGCCCAAATATGATACTATTGAGTCCACATACAATTTTGCAGAAAATAATAGAAAGTGTATACTTGCTGACCAGAAACTCCTTATTTCCCTATCAGCCCCTAACAACTGTCATTCTACTTTTTGTTCCTGTGAGTCTGGCAATTTGTGTACCTCCTATAAGTGGAATCATGCTATTATGTGACTGGCATATTTCACTTAAGGTCCTCCAAGTTCATCCACATTTTCACATAAGGCAAGATTTTGTTTTTAAAGCCAAATAATGTTTTCTTATATGTATTTGGTGCATTTCCTTGATCCATTGATCTGTTGATGGACATTTGAATTGTTGCTACATCATAACTCTTGTAAATGATGCTATGATGAATATGGGCATGCAGGAATCTCTTGGAGACTTTGATTTAAATTATTTTGGCTATATATCTAGATATAGGGTTTCTGGTTGCATTACAATTCTATTTCTAATTTTTTTTGAGGAAGCACCCTATTTGTTGTTCCATAGTATTGTCACCATGTTTTATCCTACCAACAAATGTTCAAGTGGTTCAAGTTCTCTATATCCTCAAGAACACTTGTTATCTTTTGTATTTTGTTAGTAGACCTTCTATCAGGTGTCAGGTACTGTCTCATTGTGGTGATGACTGGCATCTCACTAATGATTACTAATATTGAGAATATTTTCATATATCCTTGGTCATTTGTATATCTTTAATTCCTTTGCCCGTTTTATTCAGTTTTTTAGTATTTTGATTTATTTTACTTTTGCTATTGAATTATAAAAGCTTCTTATGTGTTTTGGGTATTAACCCTTTATTAGAAGTATAGTGTGAATTTTTTTCTCTCATTCCATAGGGTAAATTTATTCTGCTAACCATGTCCTTTGATTTTCACATGTATTTTGGTTTAATGTAGTCTCATTTGCCTACTGGTGACTTTGTCTACTCTGTCATTTGTGTCATATTCACAAAATCACTGCCAAAATTAAAGTTATGAAGTTTTTTTATTACACTTTCTCCTAGGTATTGTATAGTTTCAGGGCTCACATTAAAGTCTTTAGCTCAGTTTGAGTTCATTTTTATATATGTTGTAAGCAGCCCAATTTCCTTCTTTTGCATATAGGTATCCAGTTTTCCCAGCATTATTTATTGAAGATACTATTATTTTCCTGTTGTGCGTTATTGAAACTATGTTGAAAATCAGTTGACTGTATACACATAGATTTAGCTTAGGTTTCATGTGCACAATTTTTTTATGGTTAAGAAATTGAAATAAAATAATGTATCATATATTTAGTTTCTATCTATAGTGATAAAATTAAATCTGCAAAATGGACCGCATATTCTGTAACCCTCTTGCCATATAGGTCTCTCTTTCTCTCTGCTATTATTCAGAGCATGTTTTAGGCAGGTCAACCACTGAGAACTCCAACCTGAACCTTTGTTATTCTGTGTATATGCTATTTTTGTTCTTTAAATATTGGTCACAAATCTATTTAATAACTGTTGGAAATGCTTTATGTTACTCATAAATCTCCCACTCTGTGTATTGACTGTTAGCTGATTCAAGGACAAGCTTCTGGATCGAGGGAAACTGAAAGAAAAGTATTGTTCTTGCTAAGTAAATTTGTAATTTACTGAACATTAACATGTGAGAGTATAGTGGCGCACTCAAGTTTCTGGATCTCAAGTCAGTTCCTAAGCCCCAGGATTCTAAAAGTTCAAATATGACAATAGTTTTGGTATTAAAATCAAATTTTAATAGATAATATTTCATCCTGTATAGTAAAACTAAAGTATTAATATTTTGCATTATATTCTCAATGTGAGTCATTGTGGATTTTTCTATTAAGTCTTTTTGTGGCTATGGTGATATTACAAGTAGCATACAATCAGAAAAGTTTTGTGATATCAAAGACTAATCCTTCTGAAGTGTTTAGCTTTAAAACTCACAGCACAGATTCCCAGGTTTAGGCTAAAATATGCATTCAATAACTATTTACTTAATAAATTAATAAATTACTACATTCACATCACTTTGCTAATTAAGTTTGGTTGAAGCATTATGACAAAAATTGTCCCTAAAGTTCTTCTAATTACCATATAAGTGAAACTAGATTAATTGAAGAGCCATAACTTGGACAGCATTGTGTCTATCTGTAAAGTAAATATATAACGCTAACCTTCAATCAACCAATTTATATTCATTATACTGTATCTTTACAATGTCCAAAAGTTTACTTTGTGCTACTTATTTTATTTATTTATTCATTTACTCTAATCTACGGTAGACTCATAATGCACCATTTTTTTAAATTGTAGGATCACATAGTCACAGACATAAATGCAAAGATACAACTAAGATACAAATGAGAAATGCATAGTTCTCTGAGATTAGCATTAAGGGATTTTGGCAATATTTGAATGTCCAGAGACAATTTCCTTATGAGGGAATAAATAAACTGATTCAGTGGGAATAGGAGGACTAAACTTTATAGGCAAAGGCAAAATCAACGCAAATGCCCCGAGTAGGAAGAAATGTGACCATGAATGAGGGATTGAAGAAATCTATAACTAGAAATTAGAGAGAAAGCATCAGTGTAGAGAGTAGGCAGGGACTAGAATGTGCCATCCCATAAGGTAAATAAGCAATGACAATGGGAACAACATGGTCAAGCTTTAAAAAAAAAAAATGACCTCTAATTCCCTCCCTTCCATATAAAAACCTATTTAGAAATACAGAGAATTCTTCCTAACTCATTCTACAAAGCTCACATCATCACCCTGATACCCAAAGAAAATAAAGATAACTCAAAGAAAGAAAATTACGGAGCAACTTCCTTAATGAATATATACATAAAAATTCTTAGTGAAATACTAGCAATTCAAATACAGCAACACATCAAGAAAATTGTCTACCATGACCAAGATGCATCACCCCAGAGATGCAAGGATGGTTTAACGTGTGCAAGTCAATAAATGTAATTTATCGCCTCCCACCACGCTCGACCCCTGCCCGCGGGGGCCCAGTTAGAGAGAGGCGACAATAATGGTTGTTTGGTTTAAGCTTCTTTATTGTTCTCCCTAACAGGAAGAGAGCTTATCTTATAAGCCTAACAGCAAGGGGAGGGGGAAACTTGGAACCAATCATAAAGGTGACCATGAGGCTACTGCATGCCCCTCTCTAGTTCTCCTATTCATGCACTATCTGTCCACGAGCTCTGACGTACTGGTGCATGCCCGCCGACGTGGTACAGCCATCCTCCAGGAAGGTTATCACCTGTCAGTCATCCAGCAGTGGCTGCCTCTGGCACCTTGCCAGGCGCCATCTTGGGCTAGGCCTCCCCGGGCCTGCCGGGCAAGACCCTGACAGTAATTCATCATATAAACAGAGTGAAAGACAAAAAATACACAATCCTCTCAATTGATACAGAAAAAGCATTCAATAAAATTCAACACTCTTTCATGCTAAATACACTGAAGAAACTAGGCAAAGAAGCAAATTATCTAAATACCATAAAGGCAATTTATTATAAACCCCAAATCAATATCATAACAATTAGAGAAAAACTGAAAGAATTCCTGTTAAAATCAAGAAAAAGACTAGGATGTCCACTGTCATCATTGCTATTAAGATAGTACTCTAAATTCTAGCTAAAGTAATAAGACAAGAGAAGGAAACTAAAATGATACAAATAGGGAAAGAGGAACTGAAATTATTTGTATTTGCTGAGAAAATTATCTTATACTTAGAAGACCCAATAAAATAAACTAATATACTGCTAGAGCTGATAAGCAAGTTCAACAGAATAGCCAGCTACAATATCAACTTAAAAAAAATCAATGGTGAGCCGGGCGTGGTGGCGCACGCTTGTAATCCCAGCATTCGGGAGGCTGAGACCAGAGGATCCGGGTTCGCGGCCAGCCTCAGCTACCTAGTGAGGCACTCCGCAACTTAGTGAGAGTCGGTTTCAAAATAAAGAATAAAAAATAGGGCTGGGGCTATAGCTCGGAGGTAGAATGCCCCTGAGTTCAATCCCCAGTATCGCAAAAAAAAAAAAAAAAATCAATGGTCTTTCTTTGCACTAATTATTAATCCAATGAAAATATTTTGAAAATCTCATTCATTATTGCTTTAAAAAGAATAAAATATCTAGGCATGACTCTAACCAAAGAAGTAAAAGACCTCTGTGATGAAACTACAGAACACTGAGAAAAGAAAAAGAAGATGACATTGGAAGATGGAAAGACCTCCCATGTTCCTCGCTTGGCCAAACAAACACCATCAAAATGGCCATACTACCAAAAGTAATACAGAGACTCATTGTAATACCTATTAAAATACCAATATCATTATTCACAGAAATATAAAAAAAACCCTAAAATTCATATGGAAAAACAAAAGATCTGGAATATCCAAATAATTCTTAGAATCCAAAACCATGCTAGCGCATTGTAATAACCAACTTCAATCCATACTAAACAACTATAGTAATAAAGACAGCATGGTACTAGGAAAAAAAACAGACACATAGATCAATGAAACAGAATAGAAGATGCAGAAATAAACTCTCACACCTATAGCAAGTTAATCTTTCACAAAGGTGCCAAAAACAGATACTAGAGAAAAGATAGCCTTTTCAACAAATGGTGCTGGGAAAACTGGTTAACCATATATAGATAAATGAAACTAAGCCCCAACCTTGCACAAGAGTCAGCTCAAGATGGATAAAAGATCTATAAATTAGACCAGAGACTTTGCAACTACTAGAAGAAGGCATAGAATCAACTCTCCAAAAAATAAGTAATGACTTCCTCAATAAGATACCTAAAGCCTAGGAAATAAAAATAAAAATCAACAAATGACACTGTATCAAATTGAAAAGCTTCTATACAGCAAAGTACACTATCAATAACCTAAAGAAAAACCTTACAGAATGGGAGAAAATCTTCACCAGTTATCTATCTGATAAACGATTAATATCTAGAATATATAAAGAGCTTAAAAAATCAGTACTAAAAACCAAATAACTCAATTAGAAAATGAGCAATGTACCTGAATAGACACTTTTCAAAAAATAAATACAAATGGCCAGTAAATATATATAAAATGTGTCCAGGATCATTAGCAATCAGAGGAACAAATCAAAACTACATGGACATTCCATCTAACTTGAAATGGTAATCATCAAAACTACAAACAAGAAATGCTGAAAAGAATGTGGTGAAAAGGAACTCAGACACTGTTGGTAGAATTTCAAATTAGTATATCTGCTATGGAGATCAGTATAGAGGTTCCTCTAAGACTGGGAATGGGTCCACCTTACCCCCAGTGCCTGAAATCAGATTATTATAGGAACACATGCATTTTCATGTTTATAGCAATTCAATTCACAATAGCCAAACCATGCAACCAGCCTAGGTGTCCATTAACAGACAAATTGATTACAAAATTTTTGTATATACATGCAATGGAATTCTACTCAGCCATAAAAAATAGCACAGTTATGTCATTTGCAGAAAACTGATGGAACTTGGGAATTTTATGCATATTGAGATTAACCAGTAATGGAAAATGAAAGACAATATATTTTCACTTATGTATGGAAGCTAATGAGAATCTAGAAAATAAAGAAGACCTTAGATAAAAGAGGGGAGACACTAGGGAAATAGGGTAGGGAGAGCTAGTAGAGGGAGGAGAAAGGGGAAATCTGACTGTGATAACTGTTCAAATAACCCTTTGTTCATACATGGAGTTATTTGTATTGATGTTAAGACTATCTATGGGGAGACATGGAAGCAGGGTGGTAACTGGAGAAAAACATACAAGGAATGCTGTGTGCATGTGCATGTATGTATTTGTCACTCTGAACCTCACAATGATGTAAAATTGCAATGCACCAATAAAAAAGAAAAAAAATCATGGCTTCTAGTCTCCTCCTTCCATATAGAAAACCTACTTAGAAATAGAAACTAATTAATGTTTAGGATCACTCTTTGACTGTAATTATCTTTGCTTTCTTTTTTACCCATCAGAGGAGGAATTGAGAATTATCTTCATTGATGCTTTAATCACTGGAGAACAGTTCCACTTGATCAATGCTCAGAGTTCTTTCAGTGCTATCTATTCTACAATAATGGAGAATGCCCCAGGGGCAATTCTTGTATTCTGGGAATAAATTTCATAATTATTAACAAAAAATCAAATCCTGGTTTAATTTACCAAAATCAAAAGGTTGCCTTAAAAATACTTTAACAATCATGAAGTTAGCAATGGAATCATTAATAAAATTACTTAATGGTAAAATTTAGAAATCAGTTAGGAAAATAATTAAAGTAATGAGAATAGCGACATTTAGAAGAGAGTATAAAGAGAACAATTGTGGAAAATGGCAATTGTCCCTGGACACACTTAATAATTACAAACACTTAAATGCATTATTGGTTCCAAAATGGCCCCAAGTGGAGTACAGAGGAGAGAGGATATTCATTTTCTAGACAATATTCTGAATTACTTTCCAGAAGTAATCTTTTATATTAATTTATAAAATATGTTAAAGCTAAATCATGTAGGTAGAGCTATTATAACATAAAGCACTATTATATGTTTTAAACAAATAAAATTTTTGTCTTTGAGTTAATCCATAAACTGAATCTACTCATTGGCTAGGCTCTTCCCCAGCACTTAAAGTCATCTTTTCATAAATGAGTAAGGTAGACACTTTTGTATTGAACATGTAAAATGTAGTGTAAGGTCTTGTGATTTGGTGTTAGCTATTTGTGGGTTCAGTTCATGCCTAGATAGAAGGTGACATGAGCTAAAGTGCTTTACCTCATCTTGAAAAATGGCGATTCATCCAAATTTATGCCATAGACTTAATGTGAGAATTAAGTCCAGCAAAGTGCCTATTATTCATGGGTTGCACCTATCTCAATACTCAAGAAATGTATTTTTAAAATATTAATAGTTCATAGTTTAATAAAGTATTTTTTGCCATTGAATCCGTGTTTTAACATAATTCACATTGTAAAATTTTGTCTCCATGGCCTACTTTATTTCCTTTATTTTATAACAAAAGCCCTCATGTACAAGTATGCTTCCTTGCTAGTAAGGTCTTCGGCTTAGTGTCAGCTAAATACAAACCACCATTCCTAAGTATTTTCCTTTTATCCTGTTAATCCTTCTCTCAGCTTTGATATTAACTAAGTCCTGTAGTTGTGTTTTCATTTTGATTGTGTTTCTATTTCCAGAAAGAATTTGATATGGATAAAATGATGTACATATATATGAAAACACATATGAAGGCAAAAGACATGGTAAAAGAATATTTGCTCCCCATCTGAATCTTTTTTGGCGGTACTGGGGATTGAACTCAGGGGCATTCTACCTCCGAGCTATACCCCCAGCCCCATTTTTTATTCTTTATTTTGAAACCGAGTCTCACTAAGTTGCGGAGTGCCTCACTAGGTAGCTGAGGCTGGCCGCGAACTCGGATCCTCCGGTCTCAGCCTCCCGAATGCTGGGATTACAAGCGTGCGCCACCACGCCCGGCGCCATCTGAATCTTTACATGCCTCCAAGAACTCCATCAGCTACAACATTTATTTATATAAACATCTACGGTGTCCTGGCAGCTACTGAAGCTACTCAGCCTGTTCCTAACTTACTGATTGGTTGACCATCTCTTCCTCTCTGGATTTGCAAAACTTTTCTCACCATCTTCTTGAATTCGATAATTTTTATTATCATCTGGCATCTCTGTTTGCAATTAACACTGTGTGTTCTCACTTCTGTAGGTTGGACATCTCTGCAATTAGCTTGGGTTAACTTACAGATGTTTGGATTATACATGGAACAACTCATCAATTCTGGCTCTGAGACCTAAAGAAGACCTGCATCGAGTTAAGATGATAACTGTGTCTCTCTGACAGAATAATCCATCTTTTCTTGCTCTTCCATCACTTTTCATCAGTATAGACTCTTTTACAACAATGTTTTATGAAATGAGATCTCTGAAAATTTGAAAAATTATTTTCCATTTTTACTAACCAGCAGTATATTTTTTGCCTCATAAGCCCCCAAATTTAGAATACTGAAATAATGTCTTTATTCCAAAAACAAATTCATCCAGTTATTAGAAAAGACAAAAGGGATGCACTTTTTAAATACAGATGTGACAAGATTAGAAACCAATGGAAATCATCAGAAATTTGAGGAAAAAAAAAACATTTTTCCCCTCTCAGTTAGCAATTAGACAGCTGTATTTTGTACAAGCTAAAATTGATACCAGGAATACTATGCTCAAGTTGCTTGAGCTAGAAATAGAATTGAATATAAGTTAGGGTGAAAAGATTCTTCCTGAATGCCCACAAGCCTATTTCACCCATATCTGGCTTGTGAGTCCATAGTTGTGGGTAAGTGAATTTTTTCCCCTTATTTAAACTGTACGTCTGACTTTCTTTTTCTCTTTTCCTACTCCTTCTTTCGTTCTCTTCTCTCTTTCTTCTCCCTCACCCTCTTTATTTGGCTCTTTCTTACTTCCTTTCTTTCCTTTTTCTTCAACAAGAGAGATTCCAACAGACAGTTTTAAAAAATGGAGATATACAGAGATGGGGGAAAGGAGCTACATAATGTGAATCTGTGATCTTTTCTCTCATATCTTTCTCGGTCTCTAACCATTTATCTAATTACTTATCTACTAATTTGTCTGTGCTCTCTAAATAGAATACATGGGAGCTAAGTTAATTTAAACAAATATCTTTTAAAGAACATTTCTTTAATGCATTGAAGTACTCTAGCTATATTTTACTAACTTCATTAAAAGAACATGGTCACTTATCTTTGGAATAATCTAGTAAATAAATGTTATTTGTAAGCATCTTCAATACTCTCTAGTACTAGCCTTTGATACTATGACCTGCTCAGAAGAAAATATGAAGACAAATGTTACCTAGTCACCATATTTAATATTCATAAAAATAAAAGATAAATCAGAAGTGCTTATGATTTTGTTTAATTTTCATTGCATGAGATATTTGGAGAGAGAAAATTTATGAGTTGAGAAATAATAGCATCTTTTGCCTTTTGAATTGGCTCCTATTTAGAAGGAAGATGAGACTGTGATGGAGTAATTGGGATATGTATCATGCATTAATGCAAAGCCACTCTGAAAACTTGCAGACAATATATGCACAGCATGTTGTATGACAAAACTTCCATTAGCATATTACTGTACTAATGATACTGCAATTATTCATACATTCTCAAAGTCTTTTAAGTCACTCCAGTTTGAGAAATATCTTAATAATATATGTAGTAGCATTTTACCTGTGGTAGTAATATTATTGATCTAACACCATTAACATTTGCAGTGTTTTTAAGACCCATTACCTGATTGTATAGCAGCCATGCCTGGCAAAAGCACAGCACTTGCTCTGCTAAAGTTTGGCAGACAACAACACACAGAAAAGCAATTTTACCTGCTACCGTGTCTGTCTGCCTGCTTGATAATGTCAATCAATAAGTGAATTCACTTTCCTTTGGTCTCTGGTAAACAAGATGTCTGTTCCATTTCAGATGCAAACAAAAAGAAAAGAGCCAAGATATAGGTGGATCACAAAAAAGTGTTTTGGATGATGCTTAATGGGCATTTGGGGGAAGATTGGAGAGTAGGGTGGAGATCTGAAAATTATATCATATAAAGAAGCATCGATTGAATAAGCCATGGCAATAGCAGTATGGTGGCCTGAAAAACGTTTGACAGAGATAAGAGGTTTATTTATTTTTCTTAATAGAATTGCAATGAAAAGCTATTTAAATTGAAATATATTTTAAGATATTCAGAGAGAAGATATATGACTTTATTATAATGTTATCTACCAAGCCAGCTGTCTGTTTATTATCTATTAATCTATCCATAGATCTAATAAACTATAAGCTAAATATCATTCAACTTATTTTCTGCATTTCTCTCTCTCTACATATATATATATATAAAGATATATAGATATTTATATAGATCTAGATATATAGATTTATAAATAGAATATAATATATTTGCTATATATCCAGTATTATAGACATTAAATTTCTCTTTCTACCTGGTGAATATGGAACATTATTAAAAAAATTACTATTTTTAATAGACTACTGGAATGACTTAGGGCAAACCAAACAAAGTTCAAAGAAATACGAAGAAATTTAAAATAGCTATAGAATCAAAGAACAGCATGTATAGTTAATCCCTACAGATAATTTACCTTGGGCCCAAATGTGAACAGACAGAGGTTGGTTCATGTTATATCTCTTTTTAGGTCCTCAGTTGATATGGATGAATTGGGGAGCTGAGTTTTGGTCGAAGTATCATATTAGTTTATTTTTATTATATTTCTACAAAGAAATCATTCCCAACAAATACAGGAGATGCCTAAGATCAGCCTCTCTACATTTCCCCTTGAGGACCAATGCTCTTCTCTGATTACTTCCTGACATAGTTGGGGTCCATCTTTCTTTTACACAATTATTTCAAATAGTTGATGTTTTCACCCACTCCCCAACACAAACAATGCACACACTAGAAAGGAAAGAAATACAAGGTTAGGTTCATACAGGTCAGGCATTTTTTAAACCAACATCATTATAAATGTGATGACCATTTTCAAAGATTAACATATGGCAAGAGTTAAGTCTGACTGGAAGTTTTAAAAGACCTGTTCAGAGCCGGGCGTGGTGGCGCACGCTTGTAATCCCAGCATTCGGGAGGCTGAGACCAGAGGATCCGGGTTCGCAGCCAGCCTCAGCTACCTAGTGAGGCACTCCGCAACTTAGTGAGACTCGGTTTCAAAATAAAGAATAAAAAATAGGGCTGGGGGTATAGCTCAGAGGTAGAATGCCCCTGGGTTCAATCCCCAATACCGCAAAAAAAAAAAAAAAAAAAAAAAAAAAGACCTGTTCAGAAAACAGATGAAACACACACATGGGTTTACCTAAAAATAAAGGAATTATTTAGACAAGTGAAAGAAATGTGTCTGAAGGAACAAACAAGTTATGGTGAACACTATCCATGTGAGAAGTCCTCAAAACCCCAAGACTGAAGGACAAAGTCTACAGGTGTTGGAGGTCAGTAGCAGCTGGAGTTAGGGTAGAAGAGAGGCCCATCATGAGATATTTCACTTTGCTTGCTTGCTTGTTCTGACTTGCTTTAGGCCTTCATGATGTGAGACCTAAGCAGTTGCTATCTCCTTTTCTTTGCCTCCTGCCACCATGCCCTGATCTCTGCAGATTTCCCTGGGCCTAATATGAACTGAACCTCTGAAATCTCCAGAACTGTGAGCAAATATATCTTCCTTACTCTACATTGTGGTGGTCACTTGTTTTGGATTACAGTAGTGAGAATGCTGACTGCAACAACCTGCTCTCTCTTTCCTCCTGTTCTACTGTTTCCTGCAGATGCTTTCCATTATTGATTTCAACAAGAAGCTGAAGGTCAGGGGCAACCCAGACTATGCTGTTTGTGGAGATCAACTACTGGGAAAAAGAAACTTGAATAAAAGGGTACAGAAGGTATTGGGTGTAGTTATAAGAAATGGAGAATATCATGCATGATGTTTTTCCCCAGATAAATCAATCACATTTGTAATATTATCCTATGGTTCAATTGAGAAAATTGCCACTCAGAGTGAAGAAATGGCAATGCAAGTTCTAGCTGATTATCAACGATGATAGGTTCAATCCTAGCTCTGCCCAATCCCATCATCTCCCATACATACACACACACACACACACACACACACACACACACACACACACACACTTTTTTATTAAAAAGATTAAAAAGATTTTGGATAACTTCAATTGAACAAAATATTTATTCGGCTTCAGAAAGTTTTGCAATAAAGAACTCCGAACTTCACAAACATGTTGATCAGCCTCACAATTGATTTTCACAGCAGCACAATTGTCAGGCTAGGAAAGGAGATTTATTCCCACTCATAGATAAGGAACTTGAATTTTAAAGGTCTAGGAGTTTTTTTGTAGTCTTACAATCAATGTTAGAAGTTGCACTAAAATCCAGGCATTCTGAGCTGTAGTCCAGTATTGCTACTGTCACCTCCACCGCACACTATGTCACATTTCTCACCATGGCTTGTGCATAAAAAAATAGCGTTTTATATTCATATTATTAACCTCCTGTAATTACTGCCAAGCAATATATAAAAATAGCTCACTCTTCCCACTCAAGTTGCTTCAAATAGTTGTAAACTCTATTTTCATGATGTTTATGTGTTTGATGTATGGATAATTCCTTAGCCTACAAAGCAAATATTAATACATTATTAACTGATCCCATAGAACAACTGGTGATGACCTTTTGAAGAACTGAGATAAGCTGATGAGAGTGGCTCAATGCAAAATAATAAAGGTCATTCAGATTTTATCATTTAATTTTCATAATGCATGTGTCAAATAAAACCTTAATAACGTGTGCATTTTGAGGAAAGAGAAGATGACACCAGAACTATATTAGTTCAACTGCCAAAGTGAATATTCTTTACATTATACACACTCTGAGAACTGTACTCCCCAGACAAGGGGAGTTCTTATGATGAAAAGAAAGGCAGAGTCCCTGCCTTCCTTCATGAAATGCTTCTATCCCAATCTCAACTCCATCTTGTATCTCATTTAGTTGTACCCTGAGAACATGAACAATCCCACCACCTCAGTTGTCTATTGCTGTATAATAAACCATATCTAGTGATATAAAATAAGACTGTTTTATTACTTCTCACAATTTTTGTAAGTTGACTGAATTCAACTGAGCAACTCTGCTATACTAGTTGGGATTTGTAGTGTGCCTTCACTCAAGCCTGAGCTCAGTTGGGGCTGTGACATTTAAAGTAGATTTGCTCACCTGTCTGGGGCACTGGTGCTGATGGTGAGATGGGAATCCATGACTTTTTGTCAATAAGACCTTTCTCTCCACATTGTCCTTCATCATGTAGTATACTAGGTTGAATATTTTTACATGGTGGCTGAGTTCTAAGAAAGCAAAAGAAGCTGCCCAATTCTTATGGACCTAATCTCAGACACTGGAAGTATGCCACGTTGGTAACAGTTTATTGGCCAAACAAGTTATAAGGCCAGAAACAGGGCCCATCTCTTTGGAGAAGTGGCATGCTCCTTACTGACTGGAGAACCATGGGTGACCACCTTTGGAAATCACCTTATGTAGTTATGTTTGCCAGAATTAAAAATATAGACAAAAATTTGAGTTTAAATGGAACCCAAATTCTGAGAAATAAACATACTTTTTACAAAAGTGGTAGTTCAAGGTAGAACATTTTTTGTGAGTAAAGAGAAGTGACTTATTAGATATCCAAAGATTAGACCTGGAAGATGAGGCCTGGCTTGAAATTTTCTGGCCTATTTTACCTTTATATTTATGAATCACAAAACTGATGACTGTGCTTGCCATCACAGGAGATTCCACCTGTGTGCACCACAAGAGTAAGAATAATGCTTAACATTCATCAAACATCTATTTTATGTCAGGCAATTTCATATATGTGAGCTCATCTAATATTTATGAAAACCCAGTGAATTATGGATCAATAATAATTTATACTTCATTTCTTCACTCAACTATTTTTTTTAAATCTATTCTTTAAAATGTTCTGGAAATTGGAGCACAGGGTCGACAAAATCTGAATCTTTCTGATGTCCACATACTAGTGAAGGGTAACAATTATTTTGTTTTTTATTCATTTTCTATAAAATATAATAAATTTTGTGATGAAAACTGAAGCATTGGAAAGAAGCTAGAGAGATACTATTTCATTCAGGAAGATAAAAAATACTTGATAAGGTGGCATTTTATTTTAAATATATTATAACTTTTATGCATATATATATTTATGTGGTTAAATGTTTTTATCTATATTTTCCTCCACCTGATACCTACCTTTTAGGAAAACTCGTCAAAATATTAGTGTTTTTAATTCCACCAGAGATATTTTCATATGTGTCAAGCTAGTAAGATTGGTATTTCTACTCTTTTACAAAAAAAATTGGAAAAAGGAAGGAAGGTTATACTTTATACATACTTTTTATCCTCATAATTTGTAAAAACCTTAATAGTTCACCATGGTGTCTTTTGTATTTTAACATACATATAATTTAGAAATTTTTACTGTTTTTAAAAAAATACTGAGTTCACCATGGCATGAATATCCATAAAGCATTTAACTGATCAATAAAGTGAGTTTTCAGAAAAAACTTTAGGAGAGTGACAGAACAAGATGCCCAAATATATGAGAAAGGAATGATGTTTTTAGAAAATACAAATATTCTTGGTCTGAATCAAACTTGATAATAAGAAGAATACTAAGAAGTTTTGTGAGACTACAGGACATTATTAGAGAGTCCTAGAAAATATGGCTACTAAAGAAGCAAAGAACAGAACTGGTCAATCTTGTGATCCATTGATATAATGTTGGATTTAATTTTAGCTTCATTTCAATTAATCTTCTCATTAGCACCACCATATAGTTGGAGGTCAGAAAGTTAATCTAAGCAAGGTTATGGCTGGAATTCTAACCCAGTTCATGTAAATTAATAGCCTAAATTCTCAACAGAAATGCCATATTAGTTTTCTCATAATTTTAATTGTGGAAACATATTATACCTCTTTTAAAATTAAAAGAATTTGCCCTTTGATGCAAAAATAAAACCAATAAAGATCTGTTCTGTGGGAAAACCTGAGGAAACTAATGAAAGAAGGAAAGCCAAAGATAAACAGTGAGAATATAAAAGAATAATGGGATTTCATATTTAAGTAGCTATAAGAAATTTTTCATCCTGTCAATGGTTAAATATTTAAAGTAAACCATGTATAATTCTGTGCATCTGCTTACAATAAAAACAACAAATATAATTAAATAAATATCATTAATAAATCATAATGATTACTATAATTTTTAATGATATCATGAACAAAATAAATTTTATGACAAATAAATCTATAATTTAATGATTGACTCCTCCTCTGAAGTATTTTTATAGCATGTATTTTTATTGAGGAATTTCTCAAACATCTAAAGATATGTTTCTCCATTATTCCTCTGGAAAGCAAGATGAATCTATGCATATATGTCTATTTTTCTTCTTTTTTCTTTGAATTAATAGGGAATAAAGCTTCTTCTGACTGTATAATTCTCGATGTTAGATTCTTGTCTTTGAAAAAAAGAAGTATATAAGCCAGCATATTAATTGTGTTTGAATTATCTGGGCATCAAAATTCTCATCTTCAAAGCAGGATCATTATGTCTTATAGCACAATTTGTTCATCCAGTTTTTAAATATATTTTGAAGTACAACTATTTGAGAGGCATTCTTCAATTATAAAAAAAATGAAGTCTATATTTTTATGGAATTTATACTTTATTTGTACAGTTTTTCTTGCTTTTAAATGCATCAATATTGCTTCATCATTCAGTGTTTTTTATCAAACAGGAAAATAGCTATGAAAATAATTTAAATATACTGAGGTGATCAAGGGTGACTGAGTGAATAGGAGAATGAGTTATTCATTTATTTAATATAATTTTATTTGTGCATTGTAGTCTCACATTATAATGAAGTTAAGAGTTCACACAGTACTTTATGAACTTCCACCCAGCTCCCTCCTCACTCTCTCCCTTTCCCCGTACTGAATATTGAGATTGGCATTGATAATTTTATGTATGTATATAGAAGGACTGATTCAGACCAGGTGATTCAAGAAGAACTCTAGGAGGAAATATTATTTAAGTGGAGATCTTAATGACAAGAAGAAATCAACCAAGCAAGGTGAGGGAGAAATATATTCCAGGAAAAGAGTAGATAGATAGGCTTACAGAAGGAGTAATTGACAAGAGAAGAAAGTTTGAAGCACTGTAAGTATAGAGAAGGGTATTAAGAAGCAGCTGGGGAAACCTATACAAAGTGGAATAAATAGAAAATAACTTCAAGGTAAGGGGTTTATTTTATTGCAACTGTTAGTGGAGGCCATTAGATGACTTTTTGCAGAATTCAGAGATCTTACATAATTTGCCCACATAAGTCATATTCACTTTTTATTTGTTTTTTCATCATTCTTTTTTACATTCTCTTTTCTGGGGTGAAGGCAAAGTGTTCTAACTACATTTCCTAGATATATTTATAAACTGGGTCCCAATTAGTTTTACAATAGAAAATGCTGACAGGAGTTTGATGCATTGGTCACAAGAAAAAGTGAGCATCTTCTGTATCAGACCTTGGTATACCATCTTCGGGAGTGGCTGCAACCATTTTCAGTGGTTCCATTGCATACTTATAGTCCATTCCTCTATTGTCTCCTTAGTGCCAAGTAGTATCAGCTAGTTAGCTCTAATAAATCAATTTCTCCTTATTTTTCCCAAGTCATAAAAATGATAGTGGCTTCTCACTGATTATAATCCCTCTGTTGCTTCACTGGACCTTTTGTCTTGTTAACCTTTAAAAAACCTTGACAAAGATTTTTGAATATTAAATGTCCTCTGTCAATCTAGTATGTACCCTTTTTCCTGATTGGTTCACTGCTCAAAGTCAAGATAGGTAAGTATAAGGCAAAGTCAGAACTTATTTTTCCAGAGCCTGGAGCATAATTTCAGAGTGTTCACGCTTAATTTATTAGTAACTGGAAGACCACAATGCTTACAAATTATTGGTTTTCTAATTGGTTTCCTCAACCAGGTATTAAGATATTTAGAAGTAATTAAAGCTTTAGGTGTTTATATTTGTGTACCCTGCATGTAACCAAGTGTCATTCAATAATCCGACATTGTCAATTAAAATATTCCTCTTTGTATTGCCCAAGAATTCCTAGTTATAGGACACAATGTCTGAGCTAATCACCAACTTCGTGGCTAAGTCCTGAGAACATGGATCGCTTTTCAAGTGTCTGTGTCTCTTCTTCAACCCCAACTCAATGTTTGGTTAGGTACTATTTTGGAAAAAAAGCCAGAGTAGTGAATTCAATGCCTGAATGCCAGCCTTAATATATTAAAACCCTTATTATTGCAATCACATACCTATTGAATGTGAGGTACAACCAAAGGCTTCTATATTATGGGCTGAAGGATTATGTTCCCTCTAAATCCATATATTTAAGTTCTGACCTCCAATGTGATGATATTAAGAGGTATGACTTTGGGAAGATAATTTAGTTCAGATGAGTTCATGAGGATTGACCTCCCATCATGGGATTAGATTATAAGAAGAGGAAGAAGCACCAGAACATCTCTCTTCCATGTAAAGACACAATGAGAATTTAGCCATCTGTAAGCCAACAAGAAGGCTCTCACTAAGAACTGAATTTCCCAGCATCTTGATGGTGGAGTTCCTACATTCCATAACTGTGATAAATAAATGTCTGTTATTTAAGATACCCAATGTATAGTACTTTGATATAGCAATAACCCAAGTCAACGAAGGTAGTTTCTATAATTTATTCCAGATATAGTAGCTTTATGGTTGAAATCTTAAATGTCTCCCAAAGACCATGTGCTAAAGGCTTGGTCAGCAACCTGATATGCTATTCAGAAAGAGTAGAACATATAGGCACCAGAGCATCGTGGAAGTTAGGTCACTGGGGATATGCCCTTGAATGCAGATATTATGACCCTGGGTCCTCTTCTTTTTTCTTTTTTCTTCCTGGATTCCACAAAGTGAGTGGTTTCCTTCAACAAATACTTCCACCATGATATTCTGTCCTAACCCAGGTCCAAATCAGTATGGTCAAGAGACCATGGACAGTAGTATTTGAAATCATAAGCTAAAGTATATCTTTCCTCTCTGAATTGTTGATCTCAGGTGTTTTTCCAAGTGACAGCAAACTAACCCAGTGGCATACCTTGAAATCTTTTGATTAAGTTTAAATTGTTTGCAGATGGACTGACTCAGCAGTGCAGGAAGAGGTACATGCTTCTAACCTGCATGCAGAGTGTTTAAAGCATCTTTGATCATAAAAACATTAACTTTAACATTTGTCACATGCTAAAGAAAATGCTTTTACATTCAGTGACAAATTTTAAAAGTAATATATTAAAGAGCTTTATTGGTTTTTTTAATATCCAGGTCATGATATTTTATAAATATGCTAGTATAATTCTAGAGTTTGGACATGGTTTGAGTGTGTTCCCCAAAAGTTAATGTACTGGAAGCTTAGTCTTTAATGTGGGAATGTTGAGGTCATCAAATCTTTAAGAGTTGGGACTTATTGAAAGATAAATAGGTCAATGTGAGTGCACTTTCAAAAGGAATTACACTCCTTATTGTTAGTCATTACAAGATGGGGTTGTTTTTACAAAGATCAAGCCTGACCCTAAGTCTCTCTTTTTCTCTGTCTTGTAATGTGAGCTCTCTCTCTCTTGCTCCTGCTCCTACCATAATGTCATTTGCCATGTTATGATATAGTCTGAAGATCCTCATCAAAGGCTAAACTGATAATGCTGCACTACCTTGGACTTGTGGCCTCAAAAAACTGTTAGCTTCTTTATTTATTACCAAGTCTCAAGTGTTTTGTTACAGCAATAGAAAATGGACAAATACATCAATGATAAACTTATTGAAAGTCAAATAAATAAGTGAATTGCTTTACACATAAGTTTAGGTGGTTTAAGGAAATATTTACAACAGGTTTGATTTTTTTTATTTTGAAGACTGTATCATTATCACATTTATATCTAGTTTAGCCAAATGTTATTTCAAGCTCTGCATAAATACTTGACATTTGTATTCTAAAGCAATAGCATAGTTGGTGGCTATATGATTTTTTTTATATTTTGGATTTGTAAAATAAGCTTAGGTATATTTTTTTTCAGAAATGAAAGTGATACAGTTATGAAGACGAGAGAGAGAGAGAGAGACGTAAAGAAATAAAAAGAGAGGGAAAGAGCATATTATTCAGACTGTTATCGTTAATATATTTCATTGTATTTTAAAAGATACCTTTATAATTATCAATGTTTAATATTTCTGGAAGGAGTCAAAACAAGAAAAATAAGTCTACTGGCATATTTTAATATATGGCAGCATTAGGGTTAAAACATTCTTATACTTCTAGGATTAAATAATAAATGTTAGAAAAGAATAAGTTGAACAAATTTAGCAATACCTTTTTTTCTCTCTGTTTTTTTTTTTTGCCTACATCTATATTTCTCTTCTTCCAATCCCTCTGTAATACTTATTTTACCTAAAAAGTAGTACTAGACTATTAATTTCAACATTTACTGTAGCCCTTAGCTAAGGTGTTTCCAAATCACAAGTCACTCTCTAATTAAAAACTAGTTGACTTTTTTTAAATGGCAAGTCAACAAGCACAGACACTCCAAACTTGTGACTTATTATTAAAAAAAAAAAAAACAGTGACCACTATCCTTTAAACATATTAGTCACGTGGCATTTTCCCTTTCATTGTGAACTATCAATCAACAGGAAAGGCTTATATTAAAGAACACCATGGATTATAAAATTTCTCAAGGAGATGAACACTCAAAACCATTAAAGACAAAATACTCTACCAATTTGAATGACAATAATAGCTTAGCACATCCATTAGTACATGAATACTACATGAAGCCATCACATTGTTTTCACATATCTATTAATGCTGTTTCCCCATAGCTATTAACATAATTAGTGATAATATAAAAATACATAATATTTTTTAAATCTTAAAAAAGAAAATTTAAAAAGGATGTTTGGGGGAATAAGCACAGTAATATTTCTTTTTCTTTCTATTCAATGAAAATTAAAAGATAATAGTATGGGACTATCATCCCAAAGATACATATAATGATTTTTTGAACAATCAAGAAAACATCCCAGAAGTTGAGCTGATGAAATATCTTGTCCTCACTTAGCATAATATTATGCTAACTGAGATCAGCCAGTTACAGGAAGGGAAGGAAAAAATGTTTTCTCTCATATGTGGAACCTAGGGATAAATCGGAATACAAGAGAAACTAGAAATAAAGGAGGAGAAAACCTAGTGGAGCAATGGACAGAGTCTAGGGGAGGAACATGAGAGAGAGGAAGACTTGATGAAGGAAAGACTTTAAATGACTATGTATATACACAAAATGATCAATGTCAATCTCAATGTCATGTGAAGGGAATGGGAGGGGGGATGAGAGGGAAGCCTGCAAGAAGATCACTAAGTGCTGTGTACATGTAGGTTTCTCTCACTTGAACTTCATTATGATGTGCAATTACAATGCACCAATAAAAGTATATCTTAAAAAAAACCCACCTTACCCAAGATTAGGACTGCGACTTTTTAGATTAATGGGGTGGGTTGCTCTGCCATTTTAATTATTTTTATTTCAACCCAGGCTAAGTTACCTGAAATTTCTTGAGTGTCAATGTCTCTACTTGAGAAATTAGATGGATAACATCCCACAGAGTAATATTAAAATGATAAACCTCATTCCCATAACATGACATATTGGAAACTCTTGATAAATATCAACTCTTTGTTCAGTTATTTTCTCTTAAAGTCCACACAACAGTTCCTACTTTATAGGAAGAGAGGACTGGATGGGGCCTATATATATACACTCTAAGTGGTGGGGCTAGGTTTAGGGAAAGGTCAATATCTGTGAGTTGGCAGATTATAGCAGTGAGCTGCTTAGCATATTGCCTGACAGAATAAACAACTACCAACCTCAGACCCATAAAATAGCATCACTATTTTTATTTCTCCCACATGTGTCTCTTCCTCTTCTCACTTTTGGCTGACAGTTGTGTCAGAATATGTAGGAAGGCAGCCACAAGGCTGGGAAAAGCAGGTCTCAAAGGAGTTGCAGCCAGAGCCAACAGGGTATTTATACCGAGAGGCTGGGACCTGACAACAATTGACACTCTCACTTCAGTTTTATCAGGGATATTAGAGCTGAAGAAGCCCTGTGAGACATCTGATCTGGAAGGTGGTTCTGAAGCTTTAAATCTGGCTTATGATCATGTGTGTCATTGGTGGCTGGTTTCATACAGTGGAGAAAGGTAAGATGTCATTGGTGGCTGTTTTCATACAGTGGAGAAAGGTAAGATGTCATTGGTGGCTGTTTTCATACAGTGGAGAAAGGTAAGAAGCCTGGGCTTGATTTTGCCCCATGTTCATGACTGTGACCCAGTTACTTACCTCATTTCAGTTCTTGAAATTGTTCTGTTCTATTACTTAGGTCCAGGAAAAAGAGATATATAAGACCTATCAAAGTTGGTCAAAGATAAAAAGGTATTTCGCTACTTCTCCAACAGTAATCCATAACAGCCACCCAATTTTGGGTTTTCTGTGTTCTACCCCAGAGCCAGGGTACCGAAGTCAGACTGCTGCCTTCCTTTCTATTTGTTTCTTGGTTTGACTAATGTCTCCCAGAATTACACTCAAATCAGAAATTGTTTATTTTTCCACACATACACAAAAAAGCCTATCTATATTATAGATGTACACAAAAAAGTACATCTATATTTTTTTTCTTTCAAATTTGAAGTAGGCAAAATATATGAGAAAGGAAATAAAATTAACTGTTGCAGTTAATAATAGCCTACATCATTAAATACATTTTTCCCCTTTTTAAATTGATATGGAGATAGTACAATTCAACAGGTAATATTAGGTAATTCAAGGGATCTTATAGCCAAAGAAACTCCTAATAAAAACTAATATGTGCTGACTGGTTTCTTCAATTCTGAAGTGTCCTAATGTATGATAACGGACATACATTCAGCTCTTTGGCACTAGACATAAGAGAGCATTGTGACATAGTTAGACCACAATACAGCTTCCAAGCATTGTGTTTTCCATTCTTGCAATTTAATGTATGTCAAGAAGCTGGTATTTTCTAGTTGTAAAGAGGCTGGCTGGTGCCTTTCTAGCTTCGATGTAAATAAGACCCTCGATCTCTACCACTCTTGTGTAGATTCCTGACTGTTTCATATGTCACCCTCTGGGATAGCGTGAGCAGGAAGTTCAGAGAAAAGGTCATATTCTGGGCGGACAGCTTGCATCTGCCTGAAAGAAAAGTTCATTTGTTTCCACTTTATGCTGTTTTATTTGAAAAGAGGTGTTTAAATGATATTTACTTGCTTCTTGTTCTACTAGTGAGAAAAATTATAGACCATAGACAGGTCAGGAGAAGAGCTCCAGGATTCTCTTCCTCACAAATAGTTTCAAAGTCTGATAGGAAAAGAAATTTGTAAGGCATATTTTTTTCTCTATTGTGAAGAATTACTTATTGATGACGTTATTAAATTAGTACTTCAATGTTTTTTAGAAATCCACAAGTAAAATTTATACCAATTAATATGGTAAGTGGAAAGTTATCCTTTAATACTTAGTATTGGAGCATTAAAGCTAAAATATAAATTTGACTATATCATCACTGATAATATATCTCTAGTGAACCTTTACAGATGGAATTTGGGGAGTATCTACTAAGCTTTAAGGGCATACAGACTTTGTGTTAGCAAGTTTGCAAATACAAACTTTTCCCACAGATATTTTTGTTTTGCTCTGACAGTAAAAGAATATTTGTTGTGACATTGCTTGTAATTATCTATTGATGAAACATTTGGATTATTTTTAAGTTTTACACCATTTAAGTGAAATATTGTAGACTAAGGAATACCATACTGCATTGCCTATAAAAATGAAGGTATTGACAAACAAAGTTGATTGCATTTGTATGAAACTCATAAAAGGAAAGCTGATAGAGGGTTATGTCTCAGAAAGAAGTTTGTTAAATTAAACTACAGGCTAATTTCTTGGCTTCATTTGTTAGACATGTAACAAGGTATAAATCACCAAGTGTGTTTCAGCATCAGATTCTTCTTCTGTTAATATAATCCTTGTAATAACCATACTGAGTATGTTTTATATAAGCTAAGAAGAATTAATTCAGAGAATTTGGATGAGTAGACAGAAAGGAAGTTTCTTTTTACTTACATAAACATTAAAATGTTAAAATTAAATATCACTGAATCGCAAGACTGCATTTATAATATTCAAACAAAAGTTACAGAAGGAGCATTATGCAGCAGACATCAATTATTATAAAGTGAAATGTAATGAATTAATCAATGATTTATAAAACATTTTTTCTAATGGTTTGAAATAGCATATGCTTTTCATATTCTGAGTACTGCCTTTGATGCTAAGTGTACCATATATCATGCTCATACCAGATCTTTTCTTTGAGATTAAAAAAGTCTTGTATTTTTTAAGGGGGAGAAATACACTGATTTTCCATATTTTCATGGAACAGGGCATAGGGACTCTGAACATTTTCATGGATTGACAAAAAAGAAGTTAAAATTATAAATTTCTTTATTAATACTTTTATTGGTGTATTATAGTCTCACATCCTAACCAAGATAGTAGTGATAGCGACATACATGCATACAGCACTTGGTGAGCTTTCCCCAGGCTCTTTCCCCACACAGATTATTGAGATTGAAATTGGTATTCAAACACCAACAAAATTGAAAATTTTATGAAGGGCACTTGGACATTGTGAACTTAACAGAATAACAAACCAATGTCATTAATAATAATGATACAGTACTTATGACTGGGAAACTTCTCAACACCTGTTAGCTATGTACCTTAACTCATTTAATCTTTATGTGTAGCTACCAGTTTTCTATTTTATGTCTGAGAAAACTTAGGGGAGGAATAGTAAGTCACATAGCTTTATATATCCATATGCAGAGACACTGACTGCAGATTTTTCCTAGTTTCATTGCTCTGCTATGGAGCTTCATGGTAATTTTCTTACAGTAGTGGTTTATCCCACTATGTAAAAACAATGGTGCATACTAGTGCAGAAAAAAAATTACCTTTATATGTAAATCCACATATTAAAAACTTTTTTCCTTAGAGAAGTGCTATGACATTATGTTTTAATTTGGCCTGCGGGCCAATAAAAATCATATTCATGTAATCGACAATAATAATATGATGACGAGTAATTACCATCAACCAAACTTCACTGGCTTGAATATGTAAAAGGTCAGGAAAGAAAAATCATTCCTGTCTAGTTGGAAGTTGATGGCAATAATTGAGACCAACCTCGACTTAATTATATTGAGAGTTTTATCTTTAAAAAATAAGCACCTGAAGACATTAAAGCAAATACTGCCCAAACTTCAAAGAAAGAATGTGTCATTTAACCATTAAGAAGGAAGGGGGTAAAAGCGGCATAGATGAGGATGCTCATTTCCTAAGACCTACATTTTTTACCTTAATAGGCAGTTAAACTCATAAAATCATTTAAAAAACCAGCACAGCATTGTCTTTGCCTTTGGAAGTTAAGCCGATAAATGTTGATCTTATTTATTCATTAATTTATTTGTCCATCTATTCATCCACCCATATATTCATTTAATTCATCCATTTATTCCTGATTCTTATGCTTTTCAATGTTTATTTAAGTATGTGTATTAGGCCTGGTTGCCCCTGATCTAATTGCTACTGAAAGAGAAGATAATAAAAAGGACTTATTCAAATCCTAGTACAAACAAGAGAGGCTGAGACAGGAGGATCACAGGTTTGCAGCCAGCCTCAGCTATTTACTGAGGCCTCTGCAACTTATTGAGACCTTGTTTCAAAAGAAAGAATAAAAACAGGGTTGGGGGTGTGGCTCGGAGGTAGAATGCCCCTGGGTTCAATCCCCATTACCAAAAAAAAAGACTCATTCGTAATTAAACCATCACTGATTACCTCCACAAGAAGGACTTGCGGCCTTTGAATCTGTTTGGGTGAGTTTGAGTCCATAGCCATGATCTTGGCTTGAAAATGTGGTAATCGAACTATGAGAATAACACATTTTTTTTTCCTTTTTATTACTCTCGTTTATTACTCTAGAAATTTAGGTGAACAAGCCCTGTAAGGCGCCGCAGGCCCCCCGCATTCACTTACTATTCACAAAAGAGCAAAGATGAAGACCTTCTACCAGTTCACCATGTGCTTGCCCGAGGATTTCCAGATGGATCTGCCCAGCCTCCCAGAGGACCTTGAGAAAGCGTTTCTGCACTTCGAGTTCTCGCTGCCTCTGGATTCCGACAAGGACGCGTCGCAAATTGACGTGATCCACGAGGGACTCAGAGACAAGATCCAGCCTGAGATGGTGTACGAATGGAGACAGAAACTCCGTGGGAAGGACTTTGACTACTTTATTCAACTGGAAAAGAGCACAAATTTCCATCCCATGCACTGCTTCTTTGAATGCGGCGGAGTGCAATCGATGGTCGTTGGCCAGTACCTGAACCAGAGGAAGCAACCCGTCATTGACTGGGTCTTTGCGGGACGCGTCCTCTTCAGTGACAAGTGGATGCACGTCGTGAAGACGTCCTTCAAGGGAGGTGCCAACAAGGTATACGACGAGGGGTACATTCCCACCTACCTGCTGCCCAAGACCCAATCAGAACTGCAGCGGGCGTGGACTTCCATACCCAAGTATATAAGCGCAGCGCTGAACCTCGAGGAGCGCAGTTGTCTCGGGAAGGAGTACCTGGAGGAGCTCTCCGCGCATCTGCAGCCGATCGTGCGGCAACCTTCCGGGTCTGAATCGGCCCCGCAGAAACAGAGCAAGTCTGTAGAGGCCTACATGGCGCTGATGGACTGGCTGGTAGAGAACAGAATTACCACGGGAAAGCAATGGATCAAGGAGCATCAGCGCTCCTATCTGAGCTACAAGAGCAGCTCCACCAGCCGCTCGCAAATCAAGAGCGCGCTGGAGGACGTTGTCAAGGTGATGAGCCTTACCAAGGAGGCATCGGACTACCTCATCGGTCTCAAGGTGTCCGAGGACATTACTCAGAACCGCATCTACCGCATCCTCGCCTTGAACGACTACGATCCGGTGTACGTTGGGAGCATTTTTGTCGCCTGGTGTCGCCGCCAATTCGGGAAAAGGAACACCTTATGGCTCTTTGGTCCCGCCACCACCGGCAAAAACAACATTGCCGAGGCCATTTCCCACGCTGTCCCCTTCTACGGCTGCGTGAACTGGACCAACAATAACTTTCCCTTCAACGACTGCCTCCACAAGATGATCATCCGGTGGGAAGACGGCAGGATGACCGCCAAGATTGTCGAGAGCGCCAAGGCGATCCTGGGAGGCAGCAAGGTCAGTGTGGACCAAAAGTGCGAGTCCTCCCAGCAGATTGACCCCAGGCCCGTCAGCATCACCAGCAACACCAACATGTGCATCGTCGCCGAAGGAAACATCACCACTTACAAGCACCAGCAGTCGCTGGAGGACCACATGTTCAAGGTCATCTTGAACCACCGCCTGCCTCTGGACTTTGGCAAAATCACTAAAAAGAAAGTCACGGACTTCTTTGCGTGGGCAGATGCCAACAAAAGGGAAGTGACCTATGAGTTTGTCGTGCGTCACACCCCTGTCAAACGCCCCGTCCCCGATGAAGAGGATAAAAGGCCATCCAAGGAGCTGCATCTCTCAGCTCCTGAGACGACGTCGGAGAGCGAGGTCATGTCGGTGTTGGGCTCTGTGTTGGACCCTAGGAGGTATTGTTTTGATGCTCCTTTGTGTAGTAATTCTGACTTGGTGGCCTCTCGTTTGAATATCACTCCAGAATTGCCAAATTCTGATTTGTTTAAAATGCCCACACCTATGTGCACATATGATGATAACATGGAAAATTGTGAGATAGAATTTGATGTAAAGTATCATGATGATGCCAATAAAGAACAGTAAAGTTTACTTTAATGCAGTCATGTCTTTTGTTGATCACCCCCCCCCCCCAGATTGGTTGGAGGAGGCTCTTGACAGACTCATAGAGTTCCTGCACCACAAACCTGGCGACCCCCAACCCAAGGCCAATCATCAGCAGCAAAACCACGGCTCCTGAGGGCTAGTGGTGCCTGGTTATAACTACTTGGGGCCTGGTAATTCCCTGGATCGGGGTCCTCCTCCTGTTAATCGTGCTGATGGGATCAACAAGGAACACAACGAGGTGTATCAGACACTCCTTGATCAGGGCGACAATCCTATCTTAAATACAATCACACGGATAGTACCTGTGGTACCTCAATGTGACCAACGAGAACCTGTTACACTTCAACAAAGCGGGGGACAAAAACTTTCCCTAATATTTTAGAAATTGGATGCCGGGACCTGGACAGGGCCAATGACCAGCCAGTCGACTGAAGGAGATGACCTACAAAATAAAAGCTAGAGTTTTTAATAAAGTCATTTGATATGACTTATCATAGTATAACCACTTAGCTAGTCAGCAACTACTGCTTCAGCTAACCAAGTGTCTTCATCTTGCTGACCGCATCTCAGCTCTCAGGCCTTATTACATCTGTCCAATTGACAGAAGGTCTAGCTACTGACATCCAAAGCCTTCTAAGGACATGGAGTGCATTAAAAACCCTATTTTCTCACTCTCTCCTCATTCCTGCCTTATTAAGAGAGATTTCACCTCATTCCCTGGCATCTTCTTTCTCCCGGCCCCTTATTGACATATGTATTAACAGCTCCAATTGGTGCAGTCATGTTTCTGGTTCATCCATCAGCACAATCATACTAACGCCTCTCCATCCATGCTAGTTACTGGAGTTCAAAGTTCTCCAGATTGACACAAAGGGCCAGGTGGAGCTGCGCCTGCAGAGGAATGTACAGAAAGAAACCCATAGCTCAAGTTTGTTTGCTTCTCTCTCTCTCTCTCTCTCTCTCTCTCTCTCTCTCTCTCTCTCTTCTTGATTTTTAAAGAGAAACAAGCCAGAATGTGATATGCATTATAGGCAATTTGCAAAGAGATTGCTCAGACAGAAAGGAAGTTTACTCTTTATGTAGCCAGTCATAATCTATCACATACTCATTCTCAATATAAACAATAACTAGACCTCAAATAAAAGAATTAGACATGACTATTTGTTACATGACTATTTGTTACATTTATTTCACCCTAAATTCACTTGTTAATTGGGATGACTTTTTGTGTTAACTAATTGACTTTATCCAAAACAAAAATAAACATTTAGCCTGGAGCAGTGGCACACATCGCAATTTCAGTACTCGGGAGGCTGGGACAGGCGGTTCACAGGTTCAAAGTCAGCCTCAGCAACTTAGCAAGGCCTTCAGCAAATCATGAGACCCTGTTTCAAAATGAAATTGGTCTGGGAGGTGTAGCTCAGGGGTAGAATACCCCTGAGTTCAAGCAGCAGTAACACACACACACACACACACACACACACACACAAAATTCGTATCACTACAAAATACAGTTTTACAACTTGTAGAGCCATAAAGATACACTCCTACACTATTGCAGAACTTAGCAGATAAGAACACTATATTTCTTGATGATTACCTTTCAGAGATGGCTCCCAGGACTTTGAGGAAGACAACTCTCAGTTATCTCAGGCATAAATCTGGCAAGATGTGTTAAATTATAAAAAAACATTTATGTATACTTCCAAGAGACAAGAAGGAGCATATGGTTACAAGTTTGCTCAAGTAAATGCTCTAATAAAAGGAAGGAAGGAAATATCTTTCTCATCAACCAGAAAAATTAACCTTAATTTTAAAATAATATATATTTGCCCTTACAGTGTGTACGTGTGCGCACCCCTGCCCACACACACATGCACACACACACACATGTACATAATTAAAATTTTATGCTGAATTTAAGAGTAAGTTGCAGGTATTTCTAATACAGAAAGTGATGTCAGAATTAGTAACCTATACCACTGTGAAAAACAAACCAAAGTTTAATCTTTGTTTACTTCTCTACAAATATGTTCGAAAGTTACTTTGTGTTTCCCCCTTCTGTGAGATTGTTATTCATTTTCATTATTATTTTATTTATTTGTTTTATTGTTTTAGGTTTTCATCTTTTGTGAGTAGTCTCAATCTTCTTTTTTATGCTTTTTATCTTTTTTACATAAAATGTGAAGTTTCCTACGTATTTTCCTTTTTCCCTTTGTTTCTTATACAAAGCAGCATTCTAAGTGTACTCTTATTGGTCATTTTTTCACTTAACAATATATCCTAGATATTTCTCCATATTGGATAATAGAATCTTTCTCATTTTTTTGTAGATACATAATATTCTATTATATATATATATATATATATATTATATATATATATCTCACATTGCTTCAACAACTTATGTAAAGCTATGTAAGAAATTTTGAAAAACTATGAATACTGCTATAATTGTAATGCACATATATTTTTGTAGTGTTGAGTGTATTTTATGGTAAATTTCTTCTATTTTCAATCAAATGTAAATAAGCACGTCATTTGTGGAAAGAAGACCAAGATCAGGGATTTTGTAGTGTGATACTACACTATGATTTGTCATTTTCAGAATTTTCATCTGCATAAAAAAAATCTTGAAAATTGGTCGAGCAAAACAACCCTATAGGGCCTTGGAATTCTGACACACTCAGAAGGATGCATAGGAGCACATGAGATTTGTGGCAAATTATTTTAGGTATCTTAGTTCTTCTCCTGGGTTCTATTTCTTTCCTCAAAACACTTAATATTCTGCAGTATAATTATTAATTTTCTTGTCAGTATTTACTCCCGAAAGGGAAGTGACTTCTCCCATCAAGTGTCTAGAGCTGTGTAGGTGCTTGAGTATACAGAGATGAGTAGATAGAAGTGAATGAAAATAAGAGCAAGATTGAAAGTTAAAGAGGATAGGTAATCAGGACCTTATTCATGTGGGTTTTACTCCTTTTGATCCCAAATACTTATTACATTTGTTCAAATGCAAATTATTTCTCCTTCTCTTCCAGGGATTTAAGGGTAGGGTTGTAATCTCCTTTTTAACTATCAATCCAGAAGAATATGAAACTAGTACTTCAGAAACCACATGTAGAGACCTGCTTTGACCTAAATAAGTGGCCTTTTCATGCCTTAAACTACGTATTAAAGTATGATAAAAATAGAAACCTTTGAAGATAGAAGATGTACAACCCTGCTCTGTGGAAAGCACATTGATAATGATATTCTGTGTGTCATCAGCATGATCATTGCTACATGAAAGAACAGCCCAAACAATTGTTCACTGATTATATTATAAAGAGATGCACTCACTATTAAGTTCCAACTGCCTAAGGACATAAAATATGTCACCTTCATTTCTAGGGGATTGTTTCAACCTTAAGCAAAATGTGGGGTACAGTAGTCTTTATTTTGGTAGTGATTTTTATCAAATTAAAGGCCTTTTATAATCTTGGTGGGCCTCTCTGGAAATTTATATTGGAAAGATGTTTCTTACTTTACAAATTTGCCTTTACCCCACCCCAGATAGTACATTTCAGACTTAATCACCATGCCACTGGCACAAGTGATTGCTGTGGCTTTGCAAACATGGTGCTGTTTGTGTCTATAACAGTTGGTTTGAGCATAGGAGACTTTAGTAGAGCAGTACTCATTGGAGTTATCTCAAAGTACAGTGTAGCAAAACTTACATGGCAATATTCAAGACCCAACTAAACCTAGTACTACTTTGGTCATCTTCCCAAATGCATGAGTAGTATCTGTTGAGGAAGGAATCCTGCAGAGAAGAAAACAGCACCAAGAAATGCAGACTGAGATAAGAAGCCCTGGAAACATAAGTTTCCATCCTGGCTCTGCCATTCATTTGTTCTGTGGATTTAAAGAAAATGAAGATCAATTTATTCAAATAAGTGGAGGGCCAACCAACCATTAGTTCTGATTTAAGTTTCTGAAAATCTTAAAAACATCCTCAAATACAACAGTGATACTCTTTAGTCTATTTTTTTTTTTTTTACAAATAAATTTCAAAAATCTATTAAGAATAGTAGATGTAATGGGGAAAAGTCTTGGCCCAAATTAAGGCATTCTCATAGTTTTGCTAATATGTGTGGATTTATTTGAGCTTACCCTGGTAACTTTTGCTCTCTCCTATAAACAAAAGGGGTTATGATTTGTTGTTTATATATGCCTTTGATTAATAATAAATTGGTAGTCAATTATTATTTAATAAACTCCATGGGTTTGGAACACTACAGCCAGATGGTCCTGTGGTTCCTGACCTTTATTTACCCCAATAAGACCATGTTATCATTTTATTCTCTCTTTTGAAATATTTTAGGGCAATCTGGGGAAAGTATGTGCTTTGGTGACATACTGATTATAGTTTAGCTACTGTATTTAGAAGTAACCTATAGGCTTTTCCCTTTAGCTTTAGTTTTATCATCTGTAAATTTGAATTTTTGGTACTTAAGCACCAAGTTACTACAAAGTGTAAATGAGATTTCCATTTGTGCCTATGGTTGGTATTTCATAAATGTTCCCTTTCCTGCAAGCGCCAATGATTGTGTGTGTGTGTGTGTGTGTGTGTGTGTGTGTGTGTGTGTGTGTTACTGGGGATTGAACTCAGGGGCATTCTTCCTCTGAGCTATACTCTCAGTCCTAATTTTTATTATTTATTTTGAAACAAGGTCTCACTAAGTTGTGGACAGTCTCACTAAGTAGCTGAGGCTGGTCTCAAACCCAGATCCTCCAGTCTCGGCCTCCCAAGTACCAGATTACAGGTGTACGCCACCACGCCCAGCTCAGCTCCAATTTTAACATCATATTTCTAATTTGAAATATGCTGAAAATCACATAAGATCAGAGGAATTTCATATGTTTAAAAAAAAGAAGGATGAGCTGCATATGATGGCAAAAGCCTGTAATCCCAGTCTTGGGAGATGAGATAATAGATTGCAGGTTTGAGACCAATCTCAGCAATTTAGCAAGATCTTTAGCAACTTAGCAAGACCCTCCTTCAAAATACAAAAATAAAAAGGGCTGAGGGTGTAGCTAGGAGGTTGAATGTTAACGAGTTCAATCCCCAGTACCCAAAAATAAAAAGAGAAGGGAGTGCTATTCAAAATGAGTTAATAAAAACTTAGGCAGATTTAGTAATGAAACAATTCTAGTATTTTAAATGTGTCATATAAAGGCTATAAGACCAAGCTCTATCTTTCACCAAGCAAGTATACTGAGTGATATTAAGGAGAACAAGCCGGGCGTGGTGGCGCACGCTTGTAATCCCAGCATTCAGGAGGCTGAGACCAGAGGATCCGGGTTCGCGGCCAGCCTCAGCTACCTAGTGAGGCACTCCGCAACTTAGTGAGACTCGGTTTCAAAAATAAAGAATAAAAAATAGGGCTGGGGGTATAGCTCGGAGGTAGAAAGCCCCTGAGTTCAATCCCCAGTACCGAAAAAAAAAAAAAAAAACTTTAATTAAACTTTCTTTAGTGAAGTGTTGACATTTGAAATTTAAGGAAGCAAACATTATCTGACCTAGTATACATATATCGAATATGATACACAAACTACAACAGATTATATGATAATATGACAGTGATTCTATTCCCTTTTAAGGTCACCTGTCATGAAGTGTGATCTTTCCGGAAAGAGACAAGGAGACCAGGGATGCTTCTGAAAGAAGATAGACTACTGCTTTTTATAAGGTCCTACTAAGATGAAAAAGATACCATTTTTCATCAGTATAACCATCTAGCTTACTTATAAACATGAAAAATCTTCATGAGTTTCAAAATTATCAACAAAACTTAAAAACTTTTTTGCAGAGAAATTTATAAATCACTAGAAATTCTCAGATAAGATACCTTTGTAAGTCTAGCATATGCGTATATGGATGCTCATGGTGGACCCACATTTTCCAAATCCAAATTCTTTTCTAAGGTAAATATGGAAAGTGTGCTACTGATTTATTTATGAAAAATCTAAGGAAATCTATGGACATTTTCCCAAGAATACACAAATATATACAAGGGCACCAGAGGCTCCATGAAGCTCACAGTGTTCCTTAGATACAGATACACTGTCTTATTCATCAGCTGATGAATATTGATGATGATATATTATTTTGATAATAACATTGGGGGTCACAATTTGGCCTCCTAGACAATATCAGTAACCACCACAATCCCAAAGAAGATTCAAGGGAGCTGTGGTGCAAATACTTAGCTGAAGTTGCCTTGATTAGATTTTTGTCACATACCCATCTAGGACCAATCCTGAAATATGAAAGGCCCTGAGCCCTGGTTTTAATATATATTTGCTATAGAGCCAAGGTACTTCATCCATTATATTTTGGATTAATTAATGAATGCAATGATTTTACTGTCATCAATAGTGGCACCCAAGCAAAAGAGATTTTTTAAACTTACAGGAAGAATGAAGGACCCAAAGGTACAAGGATCTTAATATGGGCCCTACCTGCTAGATGTAAGGCAATACAGCCCCCCAAAATTGACAGGCCTCTAAAGGGAGATATTTACATTAAACAATTTGCCATTAGTATAAACACGACTTTCAAAACGTTTTCATGTCAATAGAATTAACAAGCACACTGGAAGTTTAGGTGAGCTTTCAACACATTCTTTCCATACTGGCAATCTAGGAGCAGCAACAAATCCTCATTCAAATTCAGTAGTTAGCATTCAGATGCCACAGGGAATTGGCTGCCCAATTTTAGAGTCTACAGTCATTGAACAAGGCCTGACATTTGTGTGTGATAGATCCATTTCTATCCTATGATGTCTTTTCAAGAGATATGAGCTATGCCAGTTGTTTTCCTCAATAGGGCCAAATAAACTTGTTAAACCAAAACTTAGAGAAGTGATCTCTAAAATAAAAGGATTTATTTTGCTGCTAGGAATACTAGACAAAAATAAAAGGACCAGTCCTGGCACAAATTCCCTAAGCTATCAACAGCAAGGTAGAGCAGTTGGAAAAATACCTTCTAATTTTGAGAAGCCAGTATATTTTCTAATGAAAATTTTAGAAGCCAGTATATTTTCTAATGAAAATTTTAGTTCCTTACGTTAAATCTAATTCTGATTATAGGGAAGAGAAGTGGGGCAATGCTAAGTGACCAAAGTCTTAGGATAGAAATATTGTCCCTAATGAAAGATCTTGCTCCTTCTTGGTTGGTTGGTCTTGCAAGAATGTCATCTCACTTGGATGGCTTAACTTCCACACACAGGGCAGGAACGTGGAATCCTCTCTCCCTTTTTAATTTTTTTTCTTTGTTGGTTTATCTTGAAGCTGTCAGTTAAAAAAAAAAAGACCTTTTTGTCTTTTCTTCTCTTCTATCTTTCTACCTGTAATTAAATTTAGTACGCCTCAGAATTCTCTCATCAGTCTGAACGAGTAGGCCCACAGATCATGGACCACATAGTATGTACAACTACTGAGAACAAAAGAGGGAGGATTTAACTTCTATGATTTTAATGTATAGTCACATATATGCTGTATTGGGAATATGAAAAATTCTGGCTTTTTGTTATTTTTACATTATACATTTTGTAGGGCAAGAAGGATATAAGGATGTGCCAGACTGTATGCAGATCTCTTTGTCTCCATCAACTATTCTCAACCAGCTGATATTGCTCCTTCTACAGGAACATCTGAAAATGCCTGGAGACACTTTGTTACAACTTAGAGGTGGGTGCTAAAAGGATGTACTAGGTATATCCAAACATAATAGGATGCACAAGATAGTTTCCCACAGCATAATATTAAACTAACTCAAAGTGTCAATTGTGCTAATGTTGTGAAATTCATCATATACAAAACAAATGTTAATAAAACGTTCTAAATTATATTATTTCCTTGTGTTGTGTGATTTTGTGGATTGAAGATCTCAGTATCTCCATATCCAAAATGGTCATCTTCATAAGTTATTCCCATCAGTCAGAGACTTAAAAGAATAAAAATAAAAGATGTACTTAGATTCCCTTCCAAGTATCTTACTCTTCACACAGCCCCAAATTTTTAGCTTTTACTTTATTTCATCTTATGCATCCTGAAAGGAGTTTTCTGTGCATAATTTTCATCATTCTGGTATATCTCTTTCTTAGCCTGTATACCAGTGATTTCTTACCATCCAATTTTGAAACCTTCCCACCCTGCCTACATTCATGCATATACTTTGTTTTACTTGTGGACTGAGGGTTTAGTTTCTATTATAGAATGGGGCCTTGCAGTTTCTTTTTGAATTGAATGCTGAAGAAACTTCAGCTTTAATTAAAATGATAGTATCACCATTTAAAGGCTAAAATACCTACAAGGACACAAGTAATAATGGCCCAGTTTTATATGGCTTAGCGGGCTGGCTATCTCAAGAATGCTGCTTTTGCGCCTGGCTTGCTTTGAGAAAGAGGAAGGCTGCTTTTCTAAAGATATGAATTCTGGATCTGATTGCTTCTGTGAAGAACATTTAAAGAGGGTTAGGCACCTCTGGCTGAAAAAAAAAAAAAAATCACTTCGTGCTAAAAGTTTTATAGTTGACTGAAATGTAAGTCCCATCAACTTTCCCAAGCAAACTTGAGCAAGGTTTGCAAACTGTTGAGAAATAGGACTACCCCACAGCTACAATATGAACAGGACTGGAAGGGGCTGCAGTACATCTCTTTCAGGGCAGCTCGGAAGAGTGTGAACAAAGGAAAGGAACTGGAAGAAAACAGGCAGATAACCAAACACTTACATGGCCTCCCTAGATGCCATTCCCAGTGAATGATCTTGCTTCTGAGAACAAGAAAATACAAAGATGACTTCCACATGGCCAAATTTCTGCTTTAATCCAACTCCATGCAGGGGCCCCCATATAGGTCTGTATCCTATATTAACTGGAATTGCCTCTCTTCTTACTTAAGCCAGTCCTCCCACTATTGTACAGCTAGTTTCATGAATGTGGAGACTTTATAGTCTATTTTACTCATTGCTCTATCTTCTATACCTAGAAGACCACTTAACACATAGGCAAGAACAGTATATTTTAACTAATCAATGAAAACAGTGGTTTTATGTCTAAATTAAGGAAATCACAGGATAGTTGACTGGCTTTTCAAAGGGTCTTCTGTTTGTAGCATTTCCCTTCGCCATGCTGATTCTCATCTAATTCTCAACACTGCAAGACCAGAAGTGATTAAATGGACAGTCTCTATGATTCACAACCATTAAAGCTAGAGAAATAAATATATTTTCTGGTGCAAGTTTATCAATATAAAATGAGTTAAATATGTTATACAGCCATATTTTATAGTTCCTTAATATCTTCTGTTTAAAAAAATTTTAATGAGATATGAGCACAATATGTTGTAAATTGGAAATAAAACAATGAAAGAAAGTTATAAAACTACGTAGACATAAATAATATAAACCAACAATTACATTTGTTATCTTTGGACAGTGAGGTAATGTATTTTTTTTCTTTTCTATTGCTTTCTATAGTTTCAAATCTCTCTTAATCTTACCCCTTCTCTAATTATCTACCACCACCCCCCCGTCTTTCTCTCTCTCCCTCTCTTTCTCTCTAAATATATATATATATATACACATATATATATATATCATACTATGAATATATACCTATTTACATATATTTTATTTATATGCACACTGATAAATGTATATAACATTTAACACTTATTTTCCTATAGTGAATACAAATGTATGAGTACATTAGTAAGCATCAAATCTAGCATTCACTTTATAATTTGGCACTTATGTTTCCAATTGACAAGCTAACTGTTATTATCCTGGCTATTATTTTAATCTCTACCTAGTATATATGTATACATTTGGGGTTGTAAATGATAGTTACAGAAGAGTTTGGTGATGTTGGAATCAAAACAAGTCATTAGCTTGGGGATGCCATCCTTTGGGATTACTCAAACTATATGAACTTGGCATTTTCATCTCTGCTATCAAGTTACATTTGTCAAACAGTTAGGTACATTTGGTCAATAGCCAGATGTCCTCTGTGTGGATAATGCCAGAAACATTGGCACATCTGTCCACTATGAGATTTCCATTTGTAGCTTCAGTGTATATCTCTCTCTCTCTTTTTTTTTGTTTTCTTTCTGTTTTTGCTTTACACCATACCTTTTCAGGTGGAATCTGGAAAAGTGTGATAGTTTCAGCCTTCACAGTGCCTAGATACTTCTGAATCCCAAAAGTTGCTTGAATGTGACAAAGGTATGATGGACCTGTGCACCATTTAATTAGTATAAAGGACAAAGCTGCTTCCTGATATAGAACTCATCATCCTAGGAAACCAAGATTAAGCTAAGAATACAGGCTCGGTTTGTAGATGCAGCACTGTTCTCAAACAGCAGAAGAGATCTTGTTCTGGATGTCAAGGCTACAAAATACTCTGTAACAAAGTCAGGGCACTTCTTATATTTACATTTTAATATGTTAATAAAATGTCAAAACTATTATTTATGAGACACAACAGCTTAACTAAGTTCTTGCTGCTTGATATGTATCTATACTCCTTCTATTCCCGAGGATACAGAGTGAGTCTAAGAGTGTCTTGACCACCTGCCAGACTCCAAATGCATGGGAGGAATTTCCAGTGGTGACAGCAACAGTGCCACAAGGTCAGATGCCTCAACAAGCACTGTGAGATAAGTCCATTTTATTATCATTTAGTGTCTGCTGTAGGCAGCTACAAATGCGTAGCACAAAATAAAAGAGAAAAATAAAGAGCAATCACTAAGAAAAATAAATAAATCTTGAAATCTCCCCAAAGTATTTGGGATCCTGGACACATTTATTTTAGACAAGCATTAGAAGGTGAAAGAAAGTATTAGCAAAACAAAATTTGCAAAACTACAAGGCATGCACCCAATTATGAACTCACACTATCCTCATAACTGCCTTCATAAACTAGATGCTGGAGAAAAAATTTGCAATTTACATTGCTCATGCCTCATACAAAGAGCTCCCATCTTTATATTTCCATTGTTTTCTATTTATATTTTTATACTTTGTGCAAAAATGAAGTTATAAAATAATTAAATATGTAACCAATATTCTACTTGAAGAGGTTATTGTCAAGAAAGATTCCAAAGGGTGATTCTATTCTGTGACAGCGACACTCAGGAGCCAGGAAGGGAACAGAGAGCTCATCTCTGTGGTGCTGGTTGGCAGGAATGGTCTGGGCATTAGAGTCTCAGTAGACAGTGTACATGTTTTAAAGGAAAATGCCTCTTTCTCTCATGGTTCACTGAAAACGTGAAACTTCTTTGAGCATATCGTCTTCAGTTCCTTCTGGTCACCATTTCTGATATTCTTTATTTAGTGTAAAAGTTCTTTTCTGAAAACTTTTGGGAATTCCTGATACTAACAGTATCAGGTTATGCATGTACACTTAGGATTTCATTTCTTTCTTTAACAAAATTTCATGGGAGGAGAGCAAACAGAGCTGAAAGCCTTGTGCAATCATATACCTTACTGAAAATGGGGACATTATCATTAATACAAACAAGGAGTTTATTAAAGTTATGAAAATAGTAGAATAAACAATGGATTTTTTTTAACTTGTGTTTTATTTTTCTTACACACACACACACACACACACACACACACAAATCCTTTGTGTCCCTTTCTGCTGGGTTGCCACCTGGCCCTGGCAGATGCTTTCTTTGTTTAATCCTTTAACATTGGCCATTGCCAGCTCATTCCTTGATCTCTCAGGGTTCTTAGCAAGAAAACTCCTTTCTTTCCTGAATTCAGGTCATTTAGCCTTACACATTCATTCCCTCCCCTTCCATTTTACTTCCCTTGGTGTGCCCATCTTCCTTCTCCAGAGTATATTAGTAGAAGGGGTGGAATTTAAAATTAGATAATCTGTAAAATTGGCTTATGTTCTTTTAAGAATCACTACCTTATTCTCTGTTATTGGTTTCCTGGTGTAGAGGGAAACCGTTTGACAAAAGAAATAAGGTCAATTTTTCCTTAGTCTCTGGGGACAAGGAAAACCATAAGAAAAGGAAGTTGTTAGGGATGTCATATTCATTTACTCATATTAAAATTTTAAAAAATGTCAGTTTTGCATTTGTCCTCATTCCTTGAAAATTACACAAGTTCCAAGACTAATCTCTCACTATGATTTTTCTTTTTGTAGGACTTAGAAATTATGTGATGTGATCATAAGAACAAAAGTCTATGCCCAGTTTATTTGCGATCACTGTCCCTATGTCCTGGCATAGCCATGACAGAACATCCTCACACCCAGAAGGTGCTGTGATAAATGTAACCATATATTATTGTTTCTGACCTTGAAGAGGTCATATATACTATTAACCATCACCTCGTATCCTTAATTGAGCTTCATTACAATGTGATTTTTAGATGATTACTTAACTTCTCTGAATATTCTCTTTTATAAAATAAGGATTATTAGTAAAACCATACTTCCTATCAGATTATCATTTGGGATTTAGAAAGACAAGTAAGATCAAGAGCATCTGATATACAATAGATGCTTAGTAAACATGTTTCTTACATGATCTTTTGAAATCATTCTATAAAGAATGATTCCACAGTCCAACCCTCTGACCTTATTTTGTTATGTTCTGGATTGTTTTCAGGATTTACTGCAATAAGCAATGTAAGTAAATGTGATTTCTAACACAAATTAAGTTCTTATTAAAAATCATTGCTATTTTTATTATTTTTAAATTATGTGAACACACATTTCCATCTCTTCTCTTGAATGAGCCTATTTGTGGGGAAAAGATGCCTCTTGAACCAGCTGACTGATGAAGCATCTATATTACAGATGAATCTTCTGAAGCATCCTATATTACAATGAGAGCTTCTGACCCAGAAAAGTCAGAAAATAGAGAATGGTGAGATCTATGGCTCAAAGGCAGGAAAGGTGGAAAAAAAAAATTCCACCAGTCTCCTTATCATCACTATCTCTACAGCTCTTCAGGAACATCCTCAAAGGCTTGATGTGAAATGAACAGATGTCCTGCCTTTTAATTTAATTTCTCCTTAATTTTATGCAAGGACTAACCGTTTTTCTTAAGTCATTTTTTATTACAATTCATACAAGAAAGAGCTCTTGCAAGCAATTACTTCATAAAACTTGAGGGAATAATTCACAGAACTTCAGGATTAATAGCAAATGCAGGCATGAATCTTTCCCTCATGTCAGGGGAGATCCTCCTAAAATAATATACTAAAATCATAGAAGGCTGAAAGAGAGACTGGAATAGAATCAAAGATCTTTCCCAAATGCCTTATTTTGTCTCCTGGAAAAACTGAGCCCCAAATAACACAAATGAGCTACCCACATTCCACAGCTGATATATTTTCCACTGGTGCCAGTCCTAGAACTGAATCTTCACAAACCCTTGCAGGTGAAATATTATCACTGGGAGTAAAAGTTATATAACCTCCCAATCTACATAAGTTGTCATTGACTAAAATGGAACTAAAGATATAAACTCCATCAATACAGTTGAGGGTGGTGAAGAATGACCAATAAACAGACACATACCTGTTTTTTAGTTTTTACATAATGTTGTATTAACCATGCTACGTACATTTAACCACCTTCCTCAAAGAAACACCAAAGTATTCTAAACTGACAAGAAAAGAGAAGGGAGAGTCAGTGCCTTTGAATTCAGGCTCAGATATTGCTATTGTCCCCCAGGGTATACTAAGAAGAAACAGGCAGTTGGGAGCTTAACTCTAGCTCTGTTTAAAAAAAAAATGTTTGCTACAGTTCAACATTTAGGATTTAACTCTGATTCCTTGGAGACCACTACTTCACTTCTAAGATAATTTCCCTCAGGCATACAAGGGGAAAGGGGTTTTTTGAAAAAACATATCAGGGCAGTCATATTTACTACAGTGTGAGTATTTTTCAAAAATAACTGAACTGTCAATAGTCTCTAAAAGCAAGTTATTAGGAGTTAAACTGTAAAGTTACATACGATTGTCAAAAACATAATAAATTGCCTGATAAATCTAGGTAGAGTTTATTTGGGAAATCTTCTTACCTTGAGAAGTTAACTTTCTTAGGTTAGAAAGGCAGAATAATTATCACTATCTAGCCAAACATTTCCTTCAAGACAATCTAGTTCAACACATAACTTCTATATTTGCAAAGGCCCAGAAGAGCCAAATTCACAGGAACAGGAAATATGAGAACTCACCATTTATCACCCCAAATCCACTGTGCTTCTTTCACAAGGCTGCCTCCAAAATTTTAGTTACGAACAAGATATACAGATAAATTTTCCAAAAATGAAACTAAAGCATATCAGTATTTAGATAGGTAGCATCACAACACAAACAAGAGAAGAAAAAGGAAGAATTTTTCAGTTTAGTATGGAAAACTAGTAAGAGCAAAGTCAATGAGTCTAAGGATATTTGTAACTTTAAGAAAAAGTACTAATTAGCATTATTGACTTTGACAGTGAAGGAAATGATAGATAGGATAATAGACTAAAGACATATTTGATAGAAGGTTGCCTTGATTACCACTTTTTACCATCCTAATTAAGCTTTGGAAAGGGTGAAAAGAGACAGGAAAAAAGTGGGAGGGGAAGTGAATGTGTGTAGGTATTTTAAGAGCTCACTGGTCTACAGGTAGATGACTACTACTTAGTTTCAGCTAGTGTAAGTAGAAAATGTGTTTAGTTTTATGGTGTTGTCTAATTTTTCATAAGAAAGAGAAAATATGGATTTTTTTGACACAATGCATTGTCTCTGGATAAAATACAGCCTATTTCTTAACGAATTTACGTAGGCGACTAGTTTAAGAACTTGATACACTGTTCTTAGCAAATGGCAGTTTAAAATAAAACATGTTAATATTCTGCCAAACAAATGATCTCTTCCTTCCCCTTGATGTCTAGAAAAATACTTCCAAAGAAGAAGGGCAGAAAGCCAAGAATGGGAACCTGGACAATAAGGAGTAAGCAAATGAGAGAAGGCTGGAAAAAGAGAGAAGACTCATCTAAAATCGAATGCAGACCAGCACAGTGAGGCAGCCAACTGCATCTGATCCAGCCAACTGTTCACAGAAGCAGAGACTGGAAATAACCATTGACCTTGTCAATCATTATGATACTGGTAAGCTTGATGGCTACTATGTAGTGGCTTGATGGTAACAAAATGAGATATCTAAGTGCTTGGAACAAAAATGAGCTTATGGAATAAACAGAAATGAGGAACATCACTTTGTGAAAGGAAACCTCATGTAACTGGCCACTCTCCTCTTCTCATGGGTCCCTTGATTTCCCATGCTATCTGATTGCAAAGATATTTGACCCATGAATATCACCAAGAAGAAAGACACTGGGTTTTTAAATGAATCATTTAGCTAAAACCAAGATAATGTTAAAAAGATTAGCAAGAATTAAGGAAGGGGAACTGTTTGATGTTATCCAACAGTAGAATATGAATATCATGCTTAAAATTCAAATTTTATCATATTAACAAGTTTTTGCTGGACAAACTAAATATCCATTGTGTGAAAAATTTGACAAAAGTCACATTTAGTCCACACAGCTATGTAGAGTTGTGCACTAGTTGTACAATAGGTGTGATAAATGTGTGGCAGCCGCATGTTATGATCTAGGCTGCATTTTCTCAAGCCAATCTGATTTTAGCCGCAGCCATAGTGATCAGTTCTCATGCACTGCAACAGTACTGCATCTCAAACTTCTATCATAGCCTTTTGCTTTTCTAATTCAGATCTTTTCTGACAAATGCCTGAGAGCTTGCTCAGCTGGGGTATAGGATAGCTCAAATATAAGAGAACTGACATGCCTAGTGCCAAGGGAAGATAGGACTTATGGACAAATGCCTCTATTTCCTATACTTCCATATGATGCATCCAACATGGCATCTTAGAAGCTGCTGGTAGGATTGAGTCCCAGTGGAACACAATGGGAACTAAGTCTTTTTCACAGACTCTGCTTTAGTGAGGACTCTAGGATTCCCAGAATAACTAGATAATTTTGATGAGGTTTGTTAGATAGAATAGCATCCAACCTTCAGCACTTACTATTTCTTTTACTAAGTTGCTCTTTGCTTCACACCAGGGCATCTCTTTCTCCAACAGTAATTGAAGGATACTTTGAAAGATAAAGAGAGACTTCCTGGGCTTTTAAGGAAAACCACAACTGACAGAGATAGGTAAGATAGAATGAAAATAGGAATCCCCTAGAGGTAGAGGATATTTTTCCAAGACACTGTTATTTGTTTGTTTGTTTGTTTTGTATGTGTGTGGGGTGGGTACTGGGGATTGAACCCAAGACTGATCTACTGCTGAGCTACACCTCCAGCCCTTTTTAGTTTTATTTTGAAACAGAGTCTTGCTAAGTTGCTAAGGCTGGCCTCCAATTTCCGATCCTCTTGTCTCAGCTCTGAAGTACTGGAATTATAGGTGTGTGCCACCCCGCTGGCAAAACAGGTGTGTTCTTGCAACACCTTGACCCTCATCTCAAAGTCCTACAAAGGAAAATCTTCTGTAGTTCCCACCTGGAGGAAGTTGACTCTCCCATGTTGTCCTTTCCAAGCCTTCTAGGTCCTACAGCTTACTGTGTGTTCCCCATTGGTCATTGTTCCCTTAGCAATTTCAGCAGTATTTTTGACAGCTTCCACAGTTCGAACTCGCCTGCCACTTCCAAAGCAGCATACAATGAGGAAACAGCTGAGCGCTTAATTTTATAAGTATTTTCAAAGAAAAGAGAGACATTTGCTTCTAGCTTTGTCATTCCTTATCTTAATGAGCCTTAAATTGATAGATTAACCAAGCCAAACTTATAAGATTTTGCTGTTAAACTTAATAAAGGTTTTACAAATGGATTTGACACAGTTTTGAATGGCCACTTAAAATACTAAATCATTTGAGACTATGGAAGAGAGTTATTAAAATAAACATTGGGGCAATGAAGGACAAAATACCTTTGTAAAACTGCTTGAAAGAAAATTTGTTTAAGTAAAGAGGAGCATACAATTCTGCATCCTGGAAACATGACCTACAGGAGATAAAATCCATAGGATTTATGAAATTGTTCATATACAGGCCTCCATAAAAGAACTCAAAGATATCATGTTTGGGGAAGGGGAGAAACTAGGGAGGCAGTTGGGGGGAAGCTCACCAAGTACTGTGTGCATATATGTCCCTATCACTCTGAAATACATCATGATGTGAGATTATAATGCACCAATAAAAGCATGTTTATTTATTTATTTATTTATTTATTTATTTATTTATTTATTTATTTATTTATTGTGTGTGTGGTACTGGGGATTGAACTCAGGGGCATTCTACCTCCAAGCTACACCCCCAGCCCTATTTTTTTTTTTATTCTTTATTTTGAAACAGGGTCTCACTAAGTTGTCGAGTGCCTCACTAGGTAGCTGAGCCTGGCCGTGAACCCGTATCCTCCAGTCTCAGCCTCCCAAATGCTGGGAATACAAGCATGTGCCACCATGCCTGGCATAAAAGCATATTTAAAACAAGTACAATCCAGAAGAAAAAAACCCTCAAAGATAAAAATAATGCATAAATTTGGGGCTGAGATTTAACTCAGTAACAGTATAGCAAATTCTTATTATGTTCAAGACTGGCCTGGGTTCAATCCCCAGCCCTGGGGGGTGAAAAAAATATATATATATATGGGTAATAATTATTTCTTACTAATATGTTTTATAGAAAGCAGAAGCTGTTGAATTTAAAGCCTCTTCATGCTGCCAGTTTGGAAATATAGAGGTGGTTCTGGAGCCAATTACAGCAGAAAAAGTGCAGAAAAAGATAGATCTTCCTTTTTGAGTAGGAGGACCCTAGGAGCTTGCTGGCAATCTAAGTAGGGTGAGGGAAGAGGAGAAACAAGAAAAAAAAAGTGAGTATTTTGAGATGATATGCTATTAATTTTTGTTCATGTTGTGGTATTCACAGTTGGTTTTAAAAACCATATATTTAAAATGAAAACATGAATTTTCGTGTGTGTCTGTGTGTGTGTGTGTGTATGTGTGTGTGTACGTGTTATATACAAGCCAATTCTCTATTATGTCCTAACCTCCACATTACCAGCAGGAGCCCATTCTGCATTCTTCTATAAAAGCTATTATACTATATGTTGCTGTCTGTGAATGGGGATTTTAAAGGATCTGCAAATAGCACATACAAATGCTGTTGCAGAAGCTCTTTACCTTTTCCCCCTCTCTCTCCAAGATCTATTTGCTGAAATACATCTACTGGGAGAGTTCAGATTTTCACAGGGATTGTAATAAGGGATACAGAAGCTATATTAACTTGAAAAGTGTCAGATGTCCCCAGCTGAGTTACATGGGTAATAGTAACATGTAAATATATTATTAGCAGTTTAAATTACACACACACACACACACACACACACACACAACACACACACACATACTATATATAACTAATGAGGAATGAAATTCATCTTTTCATGTTTTCTGTGACTTATCCATAAACATAAGCTGGTAACTATAATGAGATTTGTAAGGGAAAAGGTAGACCCATAGACTGAGAGTCAGATACATAATTTAGTAGTTCCCCAAATCGCTGCTGCTTTTATTAAGGGTTGTACAGTTTATGAGATCTTATATGGTGCCCTGCCTCTTTCCCCCCTTGATGACTTCCTCCACTCTAGCACCCTTTTTCACTTCAGGGAACCCAATTTGAGAATCATAAACCCAATTCAACGTCATACTTATAGATGGAGAAATAGGTTTCCATACAGAGAAAACGGTTTGCACAGGCATATGTATATTAGTCAAGTTTTGCTAGAGGAACAGAATCTATAAGATATGCATATTACAGTAGGGGATTTTTAGAATTGGCTTACACTCAGAAGCTGTAGCCTCAAATGTCTGCCTATACACCAGAGATCAGGAAACCAACAGCTAACAAGCTAACATATATATATATATATAAAGTTTCCTTGAAGGTGGAAATAATATATATATTATCATTGCATTGCTGCCACGAGAACTGTCCCCACCATTACCATCAATATTAGCATCCTTTCCATTTTGTAAATAATTGAATTGTTATTTCCTTTCTTATGAATGATACGTACCAAAGAAGATTTTTGGTGTTGCTGGTAGTAGGTGGTGAATGATAATACAAAAATGAAGACAAGAATGCTTTGCATGAAAAAAATGGAACAATGCAGCTCAGAAGAAAAATAGAGGTTATTGGAAAGAAGAATAAGCTTTAAGTAGTTTATATTGGTCACAGGAATGAGATGCAGAGAGAAACTTGAAAAAGAAATCTGGACAAAAATGAAATAGGATTAAGCAAAAATTGTAAAAAGAGACAAAATGTAAACAGTTATGTAGAATTTAAAGAGTAGTGAAGGGTATAATCAGAGTCAGTATTGTGGAATATCATCATTCTTCTAAATCTTGTCTATCTTTAAAATCAATTATATACTTTGACCAAAGAGTGATTCTAGACTCAACAATAGTTTCCAGCAGCGTAGTTTGTGTTTTCCTTGAAGGTGGAGTATGCAATGATAATAATAAAATATAAATAGGGTTTAAAAGTCATCTCTTAAAGAGAAGAGGGAGGAGAAGAGATGATTGGTACAGGAAAGAACAGTGGGTTCCCTTTCTTCTCACAATCTCATGCTTTGTTATGATTTTGTGCTCCATGTTTAAGAGAAAGGAGATCTGTGGTTTACATCACCAATATTACTGAACGTGCTGAGGTCTCCAAAAATTATATAATACCAAAATTCATAAAGTCATTAATATATGAAATTTAACATAAACCATGTTTCATGAACACACACTAATTGAATGGTTAAAAAACAAAATTGTCACAGTGAAGATATTTAAAAAGGTAAGGCATCTATTAAATTCTATACTTTCTTCAAGTAAAGGTTGTGCCACTATTTAACAGATGAAAAAAAGAAAACCGAAGATTGGATTTGGTAACAATTTATATGTCTGTGGAAATCAGCTGGTAGTTGAGGGGTTTAGATAAAAGTGCACTGCTTTGGCTGAAAACCAACTATTGCACAAAGCAATGTGAAAACCAACAGAATAGTAAAACTGCCAGGAATTATAATTATAGACATTGCAAGATGCAGTGCATTGTAATGTCACTGACTTCTCCTTGATTAGATTTTTAATTTTACTTTCTCTCTAATACTATAGGATAGTCTAGAAAAGCTTTTGAAAATTTGCTACAAGTACAATAGTTTAAATCCTAAATTGCTGGAGAAGAAATCATCAATAATTCTTAGGTATTCTGTAAGCTCCCAAAGTAGCCCCAGAATCAGTCTCTCCTTGGCTTTATCTTTTCCAAGATGATGGACCACATACTCCAGATGATGATGTGTTGGAATCTCAGGGTTCTCTTTTGAAACTGTCTATTACTACTACGAAGCAGCAAACAAGACTGATGAGTAAATTTTCAGTTCTCTCAGAAAAGCATTCTCTCTGTTATCACAGGTAATGAAGCCAATTTACAGAGAGCAAAAGGCAAACATTCCAGTGAATCAGAATAGGCTAGGAGGTCATTAAGTTAGCTCCCAAATTGGTAACTGTTTTTACTTTTTTTCAGTTCTGCAAATAACCACCTTACTACTATGTCCTTAAAATGGAGGTATTTCTTTTACACCCTTTTAGTAGGAGTGCAAATTGGTACATCAGTTCTGCAAATCTGTTGGAAAAATGAATCAAATTCTACAAGGTGTTCATGTATAATAATTCTAATTCTGTTCCTAGGAAATCTGTTCTGAACTGAAAATCAGACATTTCAGTAAGTATTTATATACAATGCTACAATGTTTATTGCATCAATCATTATAATAGTGAGTCATTTTAAGAAAACTATATTTACCAAAAGTAAACATAAAATATTGATATATTATTAAAATCATTTAAATGAAAATATTTAATGGTATTAGAAATGAAATGTAAAATAGAGCCTAGAATATATATATAATATATATTATATATAAAATACTATAGAATAATTGTTTCTGTACATACATAAAATACAACATCTATATTTATACTGTAAATGTATGATATGATCTTAATTTGAATAAAATATATAAACATAGATAAGCAGAAGAAAATATAACCAGAAAAAATACTTAATTATATTTCTTTGTAGTTGAATTTAGAGGTAACTTATATTTCTTTTTTAAGGTTTTTTGTGGGACTATTTCCTTAAAAAAATAATAATGTCTATATAAACAATAATAATTCTAATCCTTTGAAGAAATTTCCCAAGATAATAGAATTTCAAAATAGTGAGAACATACATATAGACCAATAAAATAAAATGGAGAGCCTAATATAAATATCTTTGTAGTGGCAAATAATTTGCCATAAGGGTGCCATGATCATTAAACTGCGAAAGAACAGTCTTTAAAAACAAATGATGGAAAACTGGATATCAACTGGTAAAAGAATGACGTTTAACCCTTACCACACAGCACACAGAAAAGTTAACCAAATGCTGCCAAAAATATAAGCTAATGTAGTCATTTGGGAAAACAGTATGTAGGTTCCTCAAAAATTTGAAAATAGAGCTCTCCTCTGATCTAGCAATTCCACTATTGAGTGTATATTCAAAGAAGATGAAATCAGTGTGTCAAAGAGACATTTACACCTCTATGTTTATTCGAGCACTCTTCAGAATTGCCAAAGAATGACATCAACCTAAATGTCCTTCAAAGTGATAAATAGATTTTAAAAATGTGGCAAATATGCACAATTCTATTCAGCCATAAAGGAGATATAAAACTCTGTTATCTGAAATGACATGTGTGGAACCAAAGGAGATATGTAAATAAAATAAGTCAGAGAAATACCATGTGCTCTCACTCATATGTGCAATCTAAAAACATCTATTTCATAGGAATTAAATGTAGAAGTGTGGTTACAAGAGGTTTGGGAAAGTAGGAAAGAGGAGGAATAGGAAGTGTTTGCTCAACATGTACAACATTAAGGTTGGATAATAGGAGTTAATTCTGGTGTTTTATTGTACAGTAAGGTGAAAAAATTAACAATAATGCAGTGTGTATCTCAAAATAACTAGAAGAGAGGATTTTAAATGTTCTCACCATAAAAAATGGCAAAAGTTTATGATGGGTATACTGATTACCCTGATGTCATTATTATACAATGTATATATGAATCAAAATATGACATTATACTCTACACATATGTAAAATTGGGTGCCAATTGAAAATAAAAATGATAAAGATAAAAAATAGATCAAGGACACATAAAAGAACTAAAACTATAATACTCTTAGAAGAAAACATAAGAGAAAATTTTATGACTTGGTAATTATTCCTCAAATATGAGATCAAAAACATAAGCAACATAAGTAAAAACTAAAAATATAGACCACATCAAAATTAAAACTTCTGGGCATCAAGGACACAGACAACACAGTAAAAAGCCAACCTCCAAATAAGAGAAAATATTTGCCAGGAAATGTCTGAAGAAGGAGTAATATAGAAGATATATAAAGAAGTTCTATGCAATAATAGAACAAGAACAAAAATAACAAAGAAACAACAACAACAACAGCATATATTGTTATATAACCTGATTCACATTATAGCAGAACAGAATACATATTTAGGCAAAGGTAAAATTCCTATCTACTCATTAGTTTTTCTATTTCTCCTATGTCATCTTTTTTCTTTACTATAAGATTAAAGTTGGTTTATTTTTAAACTTTTTCTGGAAATAAAGAGTTGTGCAGAGCCGGGCG
>PVLC010001676.1:74354-135235 GCA_004027655.1 Graphiurus murinus
AAAAAAAAAAAAAAAAAAAAAAAAAAAAAAAAGAGTTGTGCACAATTTTAAAAACAACAACACACCAGGGGTGATGGTACACGCTTGTAATCCCAACATTTGGGAGGCTGAGACCGGAGGATCCAGGTTCACGGCCAGCCTCAGCTACTTAGTGAGGCACTCCACAACTTAGTGAGACCCTGTTTCAAAAATAAAGAATAAAAAATAGTGCTGGGGGTATAGCTCGAAGGTAGAATGCCCCTGAGTTCAATCCCCAGTACTGCAATAAAATAAAATAAAATAAAAAATAAAAAAAGTAAAATAAAAAGTAAAAAACTTTATCACAACTATTTCTCCCCTTAATCTTTTTCAGATCTTTGAATTGTTATAAAACTATGTTAAAATATTGGTTGAAAATCAAAATGCATTGATTGTTAATACAGGTTTAAATTAATTTTTGACATACAGAAAATTGTTGTAGTATAATAAGCAACTAGAAAAAGAGTATGTGATGATTAATCTGAATTGTTAATTTGACTAGATTGAGAGATGCCTAGGATTAAGAGACTTCTGAATGTGTTTATGAGGATATTTCCAGAGATATTTGGCATCTATTATAGAAAACTGAGGGGAATTTTCTTTCCTAAATGTGAGTGGCATTGGCCAGGCTGGGGGCCCAGATGGAAAAAAAAGGCAGAAGAAGGAAGAAGTGGTGTAAAAGAAACTCAATTCTTGTTGAGCAGATGCATTAATTGCTGCTGCTTTCTCCCAAGGACATCAGACTCTAGGTCCTTTGCTCTTCCAACTTAGACCCTCACCAATAATTCTCCCTGGAGCTTCTAGGCCTTTCCATCTTGTACTAGGACCATATCATTGGTCCCCTGTGTTCTGAGTCTCCAGCTCAGCTTAGACTGAGCAGCTATTGTACTCCAGCATGCAGATGGCCACTTTTGGACTATCCAGCTTCTGATTATATAAGCCAATTTTATAAACTCCCTTTCTAATATATTTATCCTGTCAGCTCTTTCCTTTGTGTGGGGTCCTCCCTACTAAGGGGGCCCCTAACCCGATCTCCCTGGAGCATCTACCCCAAAAAGGGGGTTCCCCGAGGAAAAGGAAGGTCACGCCACAATGAACACATGACAGAGACTGAGCATCAGATGACTCATCAGTTCATTACCCGAGGGGCAAAGAGTTACATAGAGCAGAGTGTGAGGAATGTCTCCTTGCAGGGCCAATCAGGGTAAATGTCATCTTGTTCATGCCTCTTTGGCCCAGTCCAAAAGCTGATCACACACTGGTCACGCTGCCAGGGACCTATCAATGTCTTGATCACGCTGAGGAGACATCCCTCATCCAATCCTGGTCTCTGGTAAACACTCTTAGGTCTCCGCCCTCACCACTTCCCCTCTGCACCATCTTTGATGCCTTTTTTTCCTTTCGGTCGGACGGGGCTACCGTCTTTTCTCTGGGGATCTTTCCCCACAATTCCCCCTTTTTATTTTTTATGAGGGTTGCTCCTCCTTTGAGAGTGTGCCTGTCTTAGGTTGTCCCCATCTTTCAGGGGATCTTACCCATCATTGACTACCACTCTAGCTATTAGGAGGGCTCCCCAGGGGTCCAGTTTGAAGTGATGGCATCTCTCTCATAGGGGTCGAGGGCGGAGGGGAGGGGAGTTTGGTGGCCGAGGATGAGATCCAGGGAGCGAGCTGCAAGGATCTTTCATCCTTGTTAGTTCTACGCTCAGGATCATCCATCCCGAAGTGATCCATGGCGTCATATCTACCACCTCCCTCCAGACCTTGTCCTCCTATGAGACTGACAGTTCTAGCCCTCTACTCTTAAGCATATATTTAAAGGCTTTAAGGGCTGGCTCTTTATCTTTTCCAGTTGTGTTACCCATTTTTCTGTATGGGTCTACCTTCCCCTGTTGACCGCTTAGCCATGAGGCGAAGATACTCATGTTGTTCCCAGGGAACAGGTAGGGCAAAACCGGGTGGAAACACCAGTTGTGGGGTCCTTCCGATGAAAGTGGCCCCTACCCCATTCTCCCTGGAGCGTCTACCCCGAAAAGGGGGTTCCCCGAGGAAAAGGAAGATCACGCCGCAATGAACACAGGACGGAGACTGAGCATCAGAGGACTCATCCATTTATTACCCGAGGGGCAAAGAGTTATATAGAGCAGGGCCAATCAGGGTAAATGTCATCTTGTTCATGCCTCTTTGGCCCAGTCCCAAAGCTGATCACGCACCAGTCACGCTACCAGGGACCTATCAATGTCTTGATCATGCTGAGGAGACATCCCTCATCCAATCCTGGTCTCTGGTAAACACTCTTAGGTCTCCGCCCTCGCCACTTCCCCTCTGCACCATCTTGGATGCCTTTTTTTCCTTTTCATTGGGTGGGGCTACCGTCTTTTCTCTGGGGATCTTTCCCCACACCTTTGGAGAACAAGATATTGGTGCCAGGAGTGGGGTAGTATATGATTCCACTGATAAGAAGTATCTTGATATAGTCAAAGTCACAGAAAGTAGAATGGTGGTTTGCAAAGAAGAAATTACAAGACTCAATTCAAGATGCATCAAATGCCTGGAAATCAAGCCAGAGACCTTGTAGCTACTTGGAGAGGGCATAGGTCCAACACTTCAACACATAGGCACAGGTAAAATCTTTCTTAGCAAGACCCCAAAGGCACAATAAATTCAAAGGAAGATCAGTACATGGAATTGCATTAAACTGACAAACTTCTGTGCAGCAAAGGAAACTGTAAAGAACCTCAACAGAGAGCCTACAGAATGGAAGAACATTTTTGCCAACTACTCCTCTGATAGAGGACTAATATCTAGAATATACAGAGAACTCAAGAAACTCACTGCTAAGAAAACAAATCATCCAATCAAAAAATGGGCAAGTGAACTAAATAGACACTTCACAAAAGAAGAAATACACATGGGCAATTAATGTATTTAAAAAATGTTCAACATCATTTACAGTTGGAGAAATGCAAATCAAAACTTCCCTGAGATTTCACCTAACCCAAACTATAATAGCAATCATTAAAAACACAAACAACAACAAATGCTGGCGAGGGTGTGGAGAAGTGGGAACTATAATACATTGTTTGTGGGATTGCAAATTAGTGCAACCACTTTGGAAAACAGTATGGAGGATCCTCAGATGAATGGGAATGAACCTACCATATGATCCAGCAATACTACTTCTGGGTATCTACCCAAAAGAATGGAAACCAAGCTGTCACACCAATGCATGTGTACCTATGTTTATAGCTGCACAATTCAGAATTGCCAAACTTTGGAACCAGCCAAGATGTCCACCAACAGATGAATGGATTGAAGAACTATAGGATTGGTACATAATTTAGCTTTACTCAGCCATATAAAATAATAAAATGTCATTTGCAGGGAAATGGGTGGAACTGGGAAACATTATGCTAAATGATATTAGTCAGTCCAAAAAGTGAAAAATTAGATACTCTCCCTAATATGTGGAACCTAGGGAGAAAGTGGGTCATAGGAGGGACTCTAGACAAAGGAGTAACCTTAAATGAGCAAAAAAGGAGACTTAACTTAGGGAGATGGGATGGGGAAGAGGAAAGCACCCTAATTCACATGATGTACATTCTCAAACATATCAACGTCAATCACTAAGCCAAACATGAGAAGGAGGGAGGGAGGAGGGAATGGAGTGGGAATTGGGGAAGGGTTAAATGAGTGCTGTGTGCATGTATGCCTCTACCAGCTTGTTCCTCATTAAGATGTATGATTACAATGCACCAAAAAAAAAAAGGAAATTAGAATTTGTTTAATGGCTTCAGGTTTTAAATTTTTAAGATATGAAATTTCTGGAAATCTGTTGCAGAACATTGTGAATATTGTTAACACTATTTGATTTTACATTTAATAATGGGCCAAATATCAAATATTATGATACGTGTAATTTATCAGATTTTTAAAATGAAAAGAGAGCTGTGTGTATGGTGAAAAGGAACAGCTTCTCTGAGGCAGGAATTTGGGAGAAGAGACCAAAGCATGAAGACATAGTCACAGAGGGATTGGAAAGTGCTTTTCAGGAAGCAAGAACATAAAGTGAAGGGCCCTGAGTTAGGATCAAGTGGGTATGTTGAATGAGATCAATGTGCTGGGGCATAAAGAAGCAAGTGGGGTCATAGAGGTGAAGCCAGAGAAAATGCAAGGTCCAAATTGCCCTACATTGCATGCCATGCAAGGAGTCTGGGTTCAATTTTAAGAATAATGAAAAAAATCATTGGAGGATTTTGAGAAAGAAGATGATCTGATCTTATTTAATTTTTTTTTTATCTCTTGCTGCTGTGGAATGAGTTTTACGAAAATGAGAACAAAAAACAAGCACTCCAATTAGGAATTCTTTTATCATTCAAAGCCAGAGACAGAGGTGCTCTTTGGTAACTTGGGCAGGACACATCCTTGTACAGGGCCTTAGAGAACACAGACCTGTAGTTCTCTTTGGGGTTGGAAAACCAAGATTTATTCATGTAATAACTTTACAATTCTATACATGAATAGAAGGGCCTGAAAAATGTAAAATGTTGGCAGAGTGGAGCTTAGGAAAACATTTCTCTTAATTGATTGTCCTGTCTTGTTTCTGCCCCTGGCATGATTGTTCAATATAGAAATTCGTATTTGATCATTTTCACTGGGAAAGAGTTTGGAATCAGCACTCCAAGGAATGTTGTCATTTCTCATCTCCCTGTTTTTGATAAATATCCTATGTGTTTGAGAAGACTGTGGGTTACAGCTAATGGGAGAAGGGGATAGAATGACTGAACTAGAGACCCTAAAAACATCCATATGGGGCTTCAGCTTTTTCCAGGTTTTAGTAAGCTCAGTGCAAATATTAAGAAAATATACAAAATTGATAGTTGAATAAAACTGGCATCATGATCTAGATTTTACACAGGAGTCATTAGCTTTGCAAGCTGTTTAAGTAAAAATTAACAAGCCTATTTGGGTTTCAGTTCTCAATTTGAATAGTCCTTTATGTCTCCATACAGTTTATGCAGCAAGCCACTTGTGTTCGTCTCAACATATCCACAGGGGATTGGTTCCAACATCCTCCACAGATACCAAAATGTGCAGATGATCAAGTCTCTTATATAAAAAAGGCATAGACTGTGCATAAGCCTACACAGATCCTCCCACCTCTCTTAAATCATCTCCAAATTGCTTGTAATACTCAAACCAATGCAATTACTATATGCATATATGTTATACTGGGTTGTTTAGGGAATAATGGCAAGAAAAAAGTCTGCACGTGTTAAGTACAAACATATTTTTTTTTCAAATACTTTTTATCCACAGTTGGTTGATTCAAGGGAAGCCTCCTGTGACTATGGAGGGTTGACTATATCCTTCAATAACTATATAATTCTGACAACATACAGGGGTATCAAAGGCACAGACTATTTCTAATCCTGTGTTATTCTAGAGCTTTATGACTTCAGATAATCTTCTGAAACTAGCTAATCCTAAGTTCTCGTGCCTAAAAAGTACTTAATGATACTCACCCCTTTCACAGTGAGTCTTAGTCTTTCTCTCTCTCTCTCTCTCTCTCTCTCTCTCTCTCTCTCTCTCTCTCTCTCTCTCTCTCTTTTCCTCCCTTCCTTCTGTTTATGGGTGGGTAGAAAATTCAGTTTCAATTTGTGCATAGAAGACATACAAGAGAGATATGCAAAAACGTTTCCAAATATCCTCTTTTCAGTTTTTAGGTTGTCTCAAAGATAAAGAATCAGAAAAAAAAAAATCCAAAGGCTAACCAAGAAGGTGCTCCATAGAATGAATTTCAAGTGGAGAAAGAAGAGGACATAGGATTGCATGTTAATTCTGTCATTTGTTGGCTTAATCACTTTGGCCTTCAGAGGTGGTCAACTCCCTTATTTGGATTTTATTTTCTTCATCTGTGAATTGACATTGGACATTCTTGGAAAGGTTTGAATCTCTTCTAGAACCTTGCTCAAAATAATGCTCAATATATGTGCCATGATCACAAAACAAAATAGTCAACAGATTCCATATTTTAAAAGACTCACATGTAACTAATTGATCCTTAATTAATGAGGATGTCTGAATATCAGGGATACTTCTCAAAGCCCTATCCCATTAAATAACATCAGTTTTGTTCATTAGCTGCTTGAATACTTCATTCCTACCCATAGGGCTGTTCACTACTCTATTGTGTGAATCTGGGTTAGGATAAAGATGCATCAAATACATTGTTCTCTGTCCCTTTAAGAAGAGCTCAGATGAAGACTTAAGGTGAAAAGTTTTAACAACTTTTTTTTTTTGTCTTCTCAATGTTTGTTGTTTACAGTTGCCTCATAGACCAGGTTGATGGGGTAGAAATAAGAAACTAAAAATAAGCAAGGTCTTCCATTCACAGGGGTAATGCAGTTACATAAGTCAAAGTGGCAGGTCCTATGAAGTCCTCTGTGATTTCTTAGGGTTTCTATCTCATTTCACCAGCTAGCAAACAGCAAAACAGTAGGATATATATTTTTCAATTAGGTTGTCAATATTTGACCAAACAACCTATTTATAACATTCAGGATTACAGTTCTATTTGTGAGAACCACTAAAAGCTGCTATGTCCTGAAAGTCAGCTAGGAGACTCGAAGCACCATGATTAAGTAGAGTGTGTTAATTTGCTTCCCAGGCTTCATCTGCCTGCTCATCATGTAAGTATGACACACGCATCATCATGCCTGATTATTGTGATAAAAATGCCCCACCTCTGGATATCACCCCTCCTGCTACTGCTACTGATAAGAATAGTGATTTTTTAATGGGATAAAAACTAGAGATACTGAATCTATTCAGAGATGAGTATTTATAATTAGGACATCAAAAACAAAGTTCTATAAGGGCAACGTGTAAGATACTTTAATGCAAAAATAACAATTTGTTTTTTTTTTTTCAGGCTGGAAGAATAATTGGCTTATTGATCAATTTCTTCCACCCCAAAATATTATTCAGGCTATGACCATGAATCTCCTGTGCTTTGGGACAAAGAATATAGACTTTGGGTTTCTACAGACTTACTTTCACATCCAGACTTTTGTTTTTCCTTTGTTAATATATTATACTGAGTAGGTCCCATAAGTTAGGAGCTTCATAGCTGTAAGATTAACCTGTTGATATTTAACACGGATTATTGGAAAGAATCAAGTGAGTGAATAGAAGTGAATGTACATTATGAATGGAAGATACTATAAAAATATCAGTTACTACTGATGTTGAAAATCAATAATCTATTATGGTACAATTACAAAAAGAGACATGCATGTGTTTAGAGGTAGAAAGAAAACACACACACACACACACACAATGTACTCACATACATATGATAAATGAATTATAATTTTCTAACATTATTATTAATAATTTTACTGAGCTTAAACTGCTGAGCAGTAATCGAATCCTGGATAAGAATGTAAAGGGCCTAAATAAGAAGAAAGAGAATCATTGTTTTTTGTAGTTATATAATACAAGGATACATTTTCTTTCATTATAGGAATTTTCTCTATTAGAATTATCTTCTCATTTAATAAAAGCTTTCCATAGCCTTTGATATTTCTCTTACTTTAGGTCTCCATGAAGTCCCAATGGGGACAATTACATCTAATATTATAGTTATCCAGTGTAATGAAAGTGCCTTTGTTCTAACTGGGCAGTGTTTAAATCAAATCCCCATTTGAAAAATGGAGATTGTCAGTGTCAATAATCAATTGACCCAAATCATAAAAAGACTTCTGGGGAACATACACATAACAAGGAAAAAAGAAGTTTAAGAGGAGTCCCAAGAAAGCTCGTTTTGACATGGGAAATAGGGATATTTACATAATGCAGCTATTTAAAATCTAAATAGAATACCTTGAGAGAAAATTGCTCAGAAGCATTTAAAACGCTAGAGTGATACAAAATAATATAAGGACAGAAGAAACTTTAAAAAGATATTTCCTTTTTATTTCTCTTTTCTTCTTTTTTTTAAATTATGGTGTGTATGTCCCACTTTACTTCCTCTTCAATACGACTGGTTTACCCACAAAAGCCCAGACACAAAGTTTCCAAACATCTGCTAGAGCTCTTGGCCCACCATAGATAAAGCCCCAACAGACCATCTGCTGCTCCAACTCAACTTTCCTGCTATTTCAATGTCTCTTCTTCAACTTGAGCTCCTTCTTTTATTTATTTATTTTTCTGGTAATTTTCTTTTCTTTCTTTCTTTTTTCTTTTTTTTTTTTTTGCCTTTTAATTAGTGATAAGAATCCTATACATGGTGGAATGATCAAATCATGCTAATTCTCATATCTATCACCTGAAGTATTTATCATTTCTTTGGGGTGAGAACATTTAAAATCCTCTCATGTAACAAAGTCAAGAGCAGAGAGACAAATACCATATGATCTCACTTGTAGGTGAAATGTAAAGAAATTGAGCTCACAGAAACAGAAAATAGAATGGTGGTGGTTATCACAGGCTGTAGAGAAGGCAGCAGGAGTGAGGACAAGAAACATTGGCCACTAAGTACAAAGTTATAGTCAGAAGAGAGGAATAAGATGTATTTTATTGCATAGCAAGATGACAGAGAGTTATTAATAATATATTAAATATTTCAAAACAGCTTGATTTCCTGGTGTCATATCTCTCTTATATAAATGGCAATCCTTCAACAGAAACCAACTCTGACAATCTGCTACATATAAAAGACAGACACCAAGAAGTTGCAGCTTCTGAAAGAAGATACTGTAAGTCAAGGACTCCTAGTCCAAGTATCTGCTGCTATCACTGTCATCAAAGAGTTATTTTTGCTTTTGGTAACTGCATTTCCACGCAAATCTACATTCCTAGGGGAAAAATATGGATATACCAATGAAATTCCAGGCCTACATAAAGCCGTATTGATTAAATAATGAGCTGGCAGCGCCTACTTATCAGGAGAATGAAGTCAAACGCTACACCTTGCCTGTTATAATTAAATTGGTCTACTTTTTTCTTTCTTCATTTGAAGTAAGATTTAATTTCATAACTTTGTTTTTTTCAGAATTTTATTGGTGCAATGTAATTATACATGGTAGTGAGGTTCAAAGTGATGCATTTCTATATGCTGACAACATCTCTTGGTTTTCTTTTTTCATGAGACTTTGTATGGGCATGGTTTACAGGATATATGTATACTCACACTTTAGTGATTCCAGTAATATTTGAACTTTTACTATTTGTTTGCTATTATTCACCACTAAGAGCTTAGAAGTTAGTCAAAGTTTGTTTTCAGAGCATGTATCTAGTGCAATGAAAAATTGAAATCATCTTACTTGCTCAGTTAAACATATACAGGGAAGACATGTTTGGAAAAGTATAATGTCCTCTAAGTTCTGGATTATAGAAGATACCCAGTCAACTGTATTATTCTGGGAAAAGGAATATTTCAAGGCCAAGAGCAGTGCCAAATGTTCTGCAATGAGAATGGCCTTGATCTGTTTGGGGAATCAACATTTCTCAAATATTGTGAGAAAAATGCAAAGATGTAGACTAAGAAGTGGAAGAGGACAAGAGAATTATCTTTTAGGTACCACACCAGGTTAGAAAGCTTGGATTTATTCCAAGTGCAAATGGAAATCACTAGAGGCTTTTAAGGGAATGGCATAATCCTTTTTATGCTTCTTTTAAGATTGTACTCTGGATACTCCATAGAATACAGATTGTTTGAAAATAAATATGGAAACAAAGATCAGAAGAAAAGTGAAGATGACTTGAAGAAAGAGAGATGTAGTTAGGAGGGGGTACACCCTAATGAACATGATGTACTTACAAGATCACATCAAAGTCAATCACTAAACTGACCTGGAGAAGGAGGGAGGGGGGTGGAAATTGGGGAAGGGTTAATGAGAAATGTGTGCATGGATGTCTTTACCTGTACTAGCTTGTACTCAACAAAGATGTGTGATTAACCCTGTTGTACCCAAGAAATGTATAAAAATCCATGCTAAAAAAATTAAAAAATAAAAAATGAAAAAAATAAAATTATTTTATGAGTATCATACTCTGCTACATCCTGAAGGTAGAGCTAGAAGTAAATCAGGTGTCTCCCTTGCCTTTACAACACTTTTAGTTATGAGCAGATGATAAAAACTTAACAATGAACCATGAATACAAGAAGAGTCTTCATTGGGAGACTCGTCATTAGGAGGGCCTGGGTGCATGTCAGGAGATGTAGAGATAGACAGAGCTGGGGATGTGGAGTTGCTTTATTTACACATTGCAATTATAGATTTAAAAAAAAAAAAGCCTGCATATTACCCATCCCTCCACAGTGATCTGCCTCAGCAATCTGTTGGTCCTGATTTGAAGCAAAAAGAATCATGTATGTATGTCAACAGTTTGTGAATTTCTCATTCACAGAATGCTTTATTGAAAAGAAAAAGTCATAACATACTATACCTTTTTATTAAAAGTAATGTAATTAATTGATTATAAATAGGCTAAGAGATTATCGAGTCAAATTAATATGTCTGTAAAAGAACGTTGGCTCATTTGGAAATCAGAATTTGAAATACCCATCAAGCATGTGATCAATACTAAAGAAGGAGGCATAGATTATGAAGGGAAAACAGCTTATGTGGCACGCCAGGAGCATGATATAAGTTGATAGTGAAAAGCATGGTTCTTAATGCAAATCAGGCTGGGCTGCGTTCCTAGATTTGTGACTTCCAACTCTGTGACCCTTGGGCAAGTTATTTAATCTTTCTTAATTTGTTTTCTTTCTAGTTAAATTAAAAAATGATGCCCACATCATAAAACTGTAATGAGGACAAAATTCAGCAATTCAGAGTGAGTATATATGCAAGTGTTCATTACATTTTAGTTATTGTTATTGTTACCATTGTATAAGCAACAAACTTCATAGACATAATACTTTTCTTTCTTTTTTTTAATTGTGTGTGTATATGTGTGTGTGTGTGTGTGTGTGTGTGTGTGTGTGTGTGTGTGTATGTGTCTTACTAGGAGTTGAATCCAGGGGCATTCCGCTTCAATGCTACACCCCTACCCATTTGCTATTTTTTTTTTTTTTGAAGCAGGGTTTCACTAGGTCATTGAAAATCTTGCTTACCTTACTGAGGCTGTCCTCATACCAGTGTTCCTCCTATGTCAGCCTTCTAAGAACTGGGATTACAGGAATGTGCCACTAAACCTTGCACCTTTCTCCTTAAGACTACAAAGCAACATTTGGGTAAACACCTTATTCACTCCATCTCTTTTTTTTTTCTTTTCCAAATTCCAAATATTTAGTTTTCACATGTATTAATAAAATAATGTTTGTTAGCTTTTTTTGCTCCTCTGGCCCATTTTAAAGATCTTTCAGAACATCTGTTTCTTTAGTGCTTAGCACAATACCTAGAACATAATAGATGCTCAATAATCATCTGTCAGATATGGAATAATGAATGAAATGCACTATTCCAGCAACATGGGCTGTTATGCTATTATTGCTATGGCTCAGCAATCTTCTCATCCTTTCTCCTTTCCTCTATGTTTTGGCTTAAAGAAATGAAGATCTGAGCTTGCATGCCATGTTGCCAAAACTTTCAACCCAAATTTCAATACATATGTTTTGAGTCACCAACTTTGGCCTTGGTCAACTCCACTTTATTTCTTTACACCTTAAGAGCTCTGCACCTGTAGATCTCAGTGACAATCCAATTTCCTTGTATTTAAAGCATATTTTTAGAATGTTCTAGAAAGGTAAGAGAAATTATGCTTTTCTATGACATTGGGATTTGAAGTAGGTGTTTCAACAAAGAACAGAAGGTCAAATCCCACTCACAATAAGGCAGTGCTGTCCCACACACACCATTACCAGGCCTTCTGGAGATATGTTCTGTTTTCCATGATTCATGAGATCTTTCTTAATCCCTTTGCCTCTATTCCTCCCCAGGACCACCTGCTCTTCTCTTAGATAGTATAAATGAAGAACTTTGAAATTTGGTCCTATATAAAAATTAAAAAATGGCATGTCTGAGTTTGTGAAATCCATTTAAATTTTAATCCTCATATTTTATAGGAGAGGAAATTGAGATTAGGAGTGTATATTGGTTTATGCAAGGCCAAAGGGGAAATAAAAGCAATAGTCATTGAAGTCCAAGGGCTGACCAAGCAAATTAGTCCCCTTTAAGTTACATGAACAGATAACCATCAGAAATTATATCACCTTCTGGCTTGGCTTGGCCTAAAGCTGAATAAATAGATAAAACTCTTAATTTAAATAAATGTCTAAACATTAAGTCCTCACTAAATATTTGTATGCTACCTTCAAAAATATTACTGAAGCACACAAGCATGGCCACAAATGTATGTGTCCTATCTTTCTGTCACTATTTAGAAGGCCCAAATTCTTAATGCTGTTTTCAAGAGGGTTGTTCATTTGCATTTGTATCTCTTTATTTCTGATGTCACTGATGAAAACCTTTCCTATTCTTCACCCTTTCCCTAGCCCAGTCATCAGGAGATGAATCTCTAACCTTCAAAATGCCTGGATTTTTCCCTTCAAGTACCAGAACTGAAGTGCTAGATTGTTTTTTGTTTTGTTTTGTTTTGTTGTTTTTTGTTTTTTTTTAACAGAAAAGCCCATGCTCTTGACTGGATATGCCTTGTGCACAGCAAAGAGGATAGATACACCTTTGTAAAAGTACCCTTCTTTAAAGTACTCATGTTTGAGAGCTGGCTCTCTTTATATACTGTAACATCCTGCTCTTAGTCATCAACACTTTCTCATTTATAAGCCTGAGTTGATAATCTGCATGATATTGCAAGTGTCACAAAGCATGCCCACATAGGCTGTTTATGAAAAGTAGAATATACATAAGGGGTTCTTTTTATTTTCAGGTCTTTTCATAAGACTCCGTTAATCTTTAGTTGATAGTTGGTGCAGGGAAAACATGACCAGCTGTCTTTATTTGTGCATAGCCGAGAGTCTTCTTACGATATGGGGCGTTGCTTGCTACTTAAGTATTACAATGGAAATAGCCATGGCAGACATAGCAGCTTATTCACTCTGATACCATGGAATCTATGTGATATTCTAATTGCTATACTGCTAGACTATGTGTGTGTGTGAGTAGGGGAAGGGGATACTAAGGATTGAATACAGGGTCATTCTACCTCCAAGTTTCACTTCTAGGCTTTTTTATTATTTGTTTTGAAACAGCATTTCACTAGGTTGCTGAGAATCTCACCACTTTGCTAAGTAAGGCTGGCCTCAAACTTCTCCTATCTCAGCCTCCCAAGTATTGGGACTACAAGAGTATGCCATCATGCCCAGATGATGTTAAATTTTTAATCTAGGTGTACCCAGCTTGTACATAGCACCTGACACCCCTGAGCTCCTCTTCTTAGAGTGTGTCCAAAAGCATTAACCAGGGTAATTTCTTCATAGTCTACATGAATTCATATTAATTGGTCCTTATTTAGGGGAAGCTAATTTCCATTCACTTACTCTTCTCAACAACTACCTCAGAAGTTTGAAAATAAGAGTTTTATTCTTCTATCTAAAAATTTTAGATAAATGTTTTTAGACTTTCTGAGCCATGCCTATTTTATAGCATGCGGAATCATTATTTTCTCCTTTGAGAAACCTTTAAAAAGAAGCGTGTATTCCTTCAGAAATCAAGTAGTATTTTAGTTTTCTTAAATGGTAACCTTTATTTTGAGGGGGGTTGATATAGTTGAAAGTTTTTAATATTTCTAAAAGAGAAATTAAAACAGTAATATTTTCATAACTCAAAAAATAAAAGAGGAGAGAAAACCATACTTAAAATCATAAACTAAATACTGACATAGCTTTTGCAGCTCATTCCAGGTATAGACAGATATCAGTGTAAAGACTTAATGTCTTTGCAAATCAATAGATACATGCATTTGTAAGTACCAGGTTAATAAAGACCTTGTGAATTCATCTTAAAGTTGAATAATGATCAAGATTATACAATATTTTTTATAAAACCCTAATTTTCTATTTTCAAATGACAATTTTCTCATCGTACTCCATTCTGACTCATTAAGTTGTCAAGAGGCAACTTCTCTTTATTATATTTGAGACACTTTAGAAATTAGTAATTGTGTTGCCATCATATTCTTCCATGGAACCACAGAACTCCTCCTTACCCTTTTCCCTCATTCAGTACATTAGTTACAAACACACACACACACACACACACACACACACACACACACACACAAACACACACTGCCTGAAACTCATTCCACATCTAATATAGAAAGAGATACAGCATATCAGTTGCAATGAATTCTATTAAGGAAGGAAAAATGTGTTTGGGGACAGACATTTTACATCATAAAATCTGCCTTAGGGCATTTAATCACCAATTGTCATGTAGCCTGGTGATTAAAAAGAGAAGAGAAGTAAGAGTTAAATGCAAGTTAAGGAAATACGTGGATATTGTTATGTCAACACCTATTTTAATTAACTCAGCTTTTTTCCCCATAAATGTAAATGCTTTCTAGGAATTAGTGGATAAAGAAAATGTGGTATGTACATACACACAATGGAGTATTATTCGGTCTTTCAAAAGGAGATTCTGCCATATGTGACAATGTGTTTTAAAGAAGCAACTCTCAGAAACAGCTCCTAACTTCCAAGTCGTTTTATCCTCTTATAGAGGCTAGAATGGAAAGAGGAAGAAAAATTTCAAAGGTAAGTCTCAGCTCTGCAAGCAGATAGATGTGGAATCTTGAAGTTACCCAAATGTTATGAGCATAGTGTTGTAATTTTTTCTTTATGTATTTCCCATCAGAGACTTTAGGTCCCAGCTCTGTCTCAGAAGTTTTGGAAAAGAAGAAAACACATACAGAAAAATTCAGTTGCCAGACATAAAACACAGGATTTCTACCAAGGAATGAGTTTCTATCTATACCTTTGGAAATTAATATTAAATAAATTAATAACATATCTCAAAATGCTTACTATTTGTAAGATGATCTTTTCCCAGATAATTTCTAAAATGGGATAAATGCATACTTCTTTTTGAGAATTCCTGGTTTTCCTGGTTAAAAGAAAACCACACAGTCCTACTTTGACTTCCGGGTACTCACTGTTCAAAGCCTACATTTTTCAAAAAGTCGTGTTGTTAGAGATGGCTCTGAAAATCTGCCAAAGGCTTTTGCATCACTTACAGATAAACAAACAAACTCTTGCACAAACATACTCATATCTTTACACCATCATTTGCAAGGGTACCCAGGCCTTTCTCTGATGCCACCAGCCAGTTCCCTGTGCTTTCCTGTCTTTATAGCTTTGCTTGGTTCCTTCCACCTTCCAGGCTATTATTTTCTTCCAAAACCCAGCGGAAATGCCACACCACCTGAAACCTTCCCTGCTTTACCTCATTACTGAGCTTTCACTGTTGTAATGTCTTTCTTGTCATGTATCATGTTCCACATCCATTATAGTCATATGAACTTGCTCTCCCTATAAGTTACACAATAATGGAAGCAGAGACCACATTACTTTTCCTCCCTGGATGGTTAGCACTGAGACTTGAGCAAAAGTAATCTTCAGCTATATGTTGATAAATAATCAAGTACCCCCCCCCCAAAAAAAAAATGTGGCAAAGCAATCCCTGACTACACTCAAGGATGATCTTTAGTCTTACTCAGGAAGAATTCAATTTAACAAAGAAGATAAAAAAATATATCATTTTAAATTAATGAAAATTAGTAATGATAGTAACACAATAAATTAAGATATTCTAAAACAAATCTCCATGTATTACTTACTGGTATCCTGTGATAACAGATACGGTGTTTTTCTGGAGAGCAGTTTGGTTATTTTTATGAAGATAGGGAAAGAAATCAAGTTACATATGTTGACCATATAATCCTGATTTTCTAATAAAGAACTCTTGGACACATTCTAATTGCTTAGTATAAGGAACTGCAATGACCATATTCATCTTAAAGTAAAGTGAAGGCTGGGTGTGATGGCACATGCTTGTAATCCTAGTACTTGGAAGGCTTACAACAGGAGGATCACAGGTTCAGAGCCAGCTTCAGCAACTTAGTGAAGCTGTCAGCAACTTAGGGAAGTCCTGTTTCCAAATAAAAAATAAAATAGGGCTGAGGCGTAGTTCAGAATTAGAATGCTCCTGGGTTTAATACCTAGCACCACAATCAATTAATTAATTAATTAAAAAGAAGAAGCAAAGCCGGGCGTAGTGGCGCACGCTTGTAATCCCAGCATTCGGGAGGCTGAGACCGGAGGATCCAGGTTCGCGGCCAGCCTCAGCTACCTAGTGAGGCACTCCGCAACTTAGTGAGACTCGGTTTCAAAATAAAGAATAAAAAATAGGGCTGGGGGTATAGCTCGGAGGTAGAATGCCCCTGAGTTCAATTCCCAGTACCGCAAAAAAAAAGAAGAAGCAATAAGCAATGTTTCCTGAGACATTGTTCAGAGTAGTACATTTATAATTAATTTAACTGTATTGAAAATTATACAATAATGAAAATTATAATACCGAAAATTATAAATCAAATAAAAATATTGTACAATAAGAGAACAAAACTTAAATAAAATTATAACTAAACACATTAGAATTAAAATTATATCCGTATGTTAAAATAGGGATGAGAAGAGGAAGTAGGGAAAGTAGAAACATGCATACTTTATTAGTATGTTGAATATGTGTGAATCATTATTCTTTCGTTCTCTTTTTAGAAATGCATTAAACTTAAGTTTGTGTTTTTATGTGCATAGACATGCAAGAGAGGAAGGGAGAGAGATAAAGTAGGGGAATAGAACCCCTGAAGCAGATATTATTCACAGATTTTCCCATAAGAGATGATGAAAAATTGAATCTGAAATATCCTCATGAGGATCAGGAGAATAATTGTGCCCCTTATTATGTCACTAATCTTTTTTTTTTTTGTAGTTGCTTATATTTTTCCTCCCGAATTCTAGGAAATTATTATATTTTTCTGAGCTTCAACAGATGCTGAAAATTATCTGGAAATGGTTCACTTAAACAAGGAAATGATCATTGTTAATATAAACTTTCCTTCAAATAAAGTCATCGTCAATTGATTACCATGAAGGCATTGTTTTCTTCCAATATGCTTTGTCAAATACCAGTCACCTATTTAACTTATAAATGTTCTGTAACATTTATTTTGACCTCTCACCATCTCTATCACAAGCAGCATTTTCTGCCACACTGTCTCCTGGGGAAGTTTATAGTTTCATCTTTTAATGCATAGAGTCAGTTCCTGCTTGGAGTCTCAAACAAAATTCATACTTTCTTCCATGGGGCAATGATATTTCAGGTGCTACACAATTAAATTACTCCATATACAGAAAGAATTCAGTGTTCTGGCTATTTACTCCAGTGAGACACACAATATGCACATGCAAAACAGGACCAAAATTGTGAAAAAGATAACATTGAAATATTTATAGTCATAAAATTATAATAATGGATATCATAAAACGTATAAAATGTTATTACATGTTTTCTAACATCTAAGCAATCCCAAACTATTTAGTTAACAAAAGTATTTTAAGCACCTTGAGATAAATCTATGGTATTCTGTTTTGGTCAGGCTTTTTTTTTTTTTTTGGTTACTATTATGCATTACTGGAGAAATGCTAATTTTATAAGGAAAAGAGGTGTATTTAGCTCATAATCACAGTTTTAGGAACTGAAAGCCCAAATAACATCATGCAGGCTCTGGAGAAATTTCTCCCTTGGTTGCTTCACCTTGGAAGGGTCCCATTTCTTTCTATTTCACGGAATAGCTTAAGGAGTATTGGAATTAGCTCTTCTAAAAATGTTTTATAAAATTCACTTGGAAAACCATATGGTCCTGGACTTTTCTTTGATGGTAGACTCTTTAATGCTGTTTCTATTTCTTTGATTGTTATTGGTCGGTTTAAGTTTTCGATATCTTCTTGACTCAATTTGGGGAGGTTGTATGTGTCTAGGAATTTGCCAATTTCTTCTAGATTTTCCATTTTGTTGGAATACAGTTTTTCAAAATAGTTTCTGACTATCTTCTGTATTTCCATACTGTCAGTGGTAATATCTCCTTTTTCATCTCTTATTTTGGTAATTTGGGTTGATTCTCTCTTTCTTTTGGTCAGATTGCCCAATGGTTTATCTATCTTGTTTATTTTTTCAAGTAACCAGCTTTTAGTTTTGTTGATCTTCTGTATTGTTTTTTTATTCTCTAATTCATTAATTTCTGCTCTGATTTTCGTGATTTCCTGTCTTCTCCTGGCTTTGGGGCTAGATTGTTCTTGATTTTCAAGGGCTTTGAGCTGTGTCATTAGGTTATTTAATTGGTGGCTTTCTGTTCTTCTTATGTGGGCACTCAGTGCTATAAATCGGCAGATGATATAGCAGGAGTCCATGAGGGAGAAAAAGATCATATACCAGGTAGGAAGCCAGAGAGAGACTGAGGTCCCATAATCTCTTCCGTGAACAAGACCCCAGAGCCCTAAGGACTTTCCAACAGGTCTCACCTATTAAAGGTCTCTTTGCCCCAAATTGCCATAATTGGCAAAAAGCTCCCAACAGAGGAACTTTTTAGAGACAAACAGTATCCACACTATAGCAGTATTCTATGAAAAACATTGGTTATTTCATCATAGTATTAGCTATTTATACTTTTTTGCTTGGAGTTCTCAATAACCATCATTAAATTGAAAGAAGAAAAAAAACCCAAAAAAACAAAACACCTACCAGCTTCTCATTCTGGAGTAAAGTAAAATGCTTCTTACCATGGGAGAAGCAATTTGATAAAATATAATTTATTTTGACTAGAGGAAGAAACATGAAACAAAAGGGACTTCAGGTTAATTAAGAGAGAGACAAGTAAAATAGTGGAAAGAGACTGGGGGAGGAGTTTTAGAGAAAGAAAATGAGGATTGAGGAAGGAGACAGTTCAATTAAAATTGTATCCTTATATGAATATATTATACCAATATCACTAAATATACATGAAAGAGGGTGAGGATGAAATACACCAAATGATTTGTGCATGTATATTTGTATCGCTTCAAATCTCACTACAATATAAAATTATGATGTACCAATAAAAGTATATATATATATACATTTATATGTAAAATAATTTATTTTGGACTGCCCTGTGTCGCCAAGATTCTTATATCTGAATCTGCCAGGTAAATTCTGCCTCCATAAGTTTCCTCAGTCATCAGGAGAAAAGAAAAAGAGAAAGAAAGAGAGAGAGAGAGAGAGAGAGAGAGAGAGAGAGAGAGAGAGAGAGAGAGAGAGAGAGACAAAGAAAAGAAAGAACGAAGAAAAAAAGAAAGAAAGAAAGGTATTTTGGGAATATACAGAACCCCTATACTTGGGGTTCTACAACCTCAGAACTATTAACATTTAATGTTGAAGATGTTTTTGTTATGCAAGATTATTCTATGAATTATAGTTGTTTAGTAGCATCCCTAATACCAGTTTCAGTCCAGTTACAACATCAAGAAGAGTTTCAAAAAATTTCCAGAGAACAAAGTTGAATCTATGGGTTGAGAACCAGGGCCCTAAAATGAACTCCATATGTGTCTCATTACTTACATATTTTTCATTCCATTTCAAAGACACCAACAAAATTGAATGAATATATATGAATATCATCAGTCATTCTGATATAATGGAAAAATAAACAGAAGCCTGTTTGTTTTCATTATTTTAAGTATTTTTATAATTGTGTTGGTCATATCTCTGTCGACAGTGACATGATGACTTCAACAAATTGCACTCTGATGTTTCTCAAAATATTACCTGATGGCATAATCAAGACTGGCAAGATGACTGGCTTATAATCAATAACCAATAACACTGAGCACAGGGGACATTTTTCTCAAAGAGCAGGTAACTATTTTTAGGATTCCACTACATTATAGAGTGAACACAGACTTGCAATGTTTGCTTTATATACTTATCCTTCAATCCCTGTGCGTCACACAGATAAAGGCAATTGTGTGTGTGTGTATGTGGGTATGGGTGTATGTGTATGTGTGTGTGTCTAAGAGCTAATGTAAGTTTATAAGTATGAGGATTATAAATTAGTAATGGCACCAATGGGGAATTTCACAGTTCTGTAACTGAATATGAAACATAAAAAGTTATGTTGCTTGCCTGTTAAAAATTATGCATAGTTTTTGGATTCTATTTTCTAATTAGTGTAATTAAAACTAAATTTTATACTTGAGCAAGGTGATAGATTGTGTCAACTGCTCTTTCTTTATCTTTGTTGAATTTTTAAATTACTCATTCATAATGTATTCATACTCAGTAAAGTGAGAAGATGTGAAGAATTTGATAATATGAAATATAGTACATCCTAAATTTTTGTAAAGGAGTATTTTGAAAGGAATAAAAGTTACCTGATTAAGGCTCTACAATATAATCTTCCCTGGTTAAATATAATTTACCTAGTCCAGATGTCTGCCTATTATAAGGCTTGGCAAAGTTCCCTATTTTACATTCTTATAAAGGATGAGAAAGTATACTTGACAAAGCCTTATCTTATTCCTAAAAAATAACAATAATATAATTTATAAAATGCCTTGTTGCTTGAATGGAATGTGTTAGTTGGATTTTTTTTCAAGTTACAGAAACTAACTCAAATTAGCTATATTTTAAAAATCTTGATATTATAACTAACATAATAGAATTCGAATGTGGAAATGAGGACAAGATAGGAAACAGAAAAGAAAATAATTTCCTTCAACTATTACTATGTCTCTCTTTATGCAAGAACTCATCTATCTCTCTCTCCATCTTGATTCTCTTGGTTATTAAGTTCACAAGGAAAACTATTTTATTTTATTTTATTTTTTGGCGGTACTGGGCATTGAACCCAGGGGCATTCTACCTCTGAGCTATAACCCCAGCCCTATTTTTTTTTATTCTTTATTTTGAAACAGGGTCTCACTGTTGTGGAGGGCATCACTAAGTAGCTGAGGCTAGCCTTGAACCCAGATCCTCCAGTCTCAGCCTCCCAAATGCTGGGATTACAAGCATGCACCACCACACCCGGCTAGGAAAACTATTTTAAACAGAGTACGTATGTTTTGCTGTTCACAAGAAACCAGACTACAATAATATCTCATACCTTCAACTTCAAATTTTAAGTTAGAGAATTAGTTTGGATGAGGGGTAAGCACATAAACTAAGGGTAGGACTTAGATGTAGAGCTTAATATATAATCTAGCAAAGGGGCCTTTCCCAAAGAGAAGAAGGAAGATGGTAAGAGAGAATGAAGGATTGCCATAAAGTGGAAGAGTCCTACAAACATGTATTCTGCAACATGCCATTGAGAGAGAATAACCTCTGTTTGGGTTCTGTCTCTACTCTTTTACTTTTCCAAGTGCTAACAACCTCTAACTAGTTTCCTCCTTTGGTGCTTTCCTGTGCAGGTGTGTGCTAGATCCTTGATCTTTGGATCTTTTGACTCTTTTCTGCTATCCCCAGCCTGCTCACCTCATGAATCGTGCACCCTACAACTTAGGTGTGGGAAAGTCAACCAGATTCATTTTTAATTGTTTTTTTCAGAATTGTCTTCAGCAATGTCCCTTGTTAGTAACTGTAGAACTTGTTATGTTGGTTAAACTTTCTATCTCACGCCTTTTGAAGTCTCCCTTTGCATTGAGAAATTCTTTTTTTCCCAGTTGAAAAGATTTGATTATGTGTCTTTCAAGTTGTGTGGCCTTGTAAAAGAATTAGCATTTTTTTAGATTTAGTTGCCATATCTGTAAAAAAGGGCAGCTACTATATAGAGATGTGAAAATATAATTAGATCTTTTCTATTAAAGGAATAGTTTGACTTGGTCTCCATGTTGTACAATTGCCACTGTATAACTTTCTGTGCTTGAATTTTTGTAAAGATAGCATTTCCTGGAAATCGTGAGTGCCAACCCCCACCCCTCAGTATCCCCTTCAGCCAATGGAATAAAGATTGTGTGTCTCCCACCAATAGGAGCACTCTACAGAAGCCCTGTGTTGAAAATAAAATACCCAGCACCTTTCTGCCATGTTGTTCCTGCACGCCTGACTCACTGGTGGCAGGATCTCTTTTTGTAAAAAGTAAAATTTGCTTTGCCGAGCTGCTTTCAAATATGTGTCTTTTTTTATGACAGCATAGAAATTTACTTCTGACAGAGAGGAAAGATGAAATGAAATTATCTATGTAAAACACGCAATTTACTGCCTGGTACATCTTAAGCATCTCCTTTCTCGTGGATATTAGCTATTGCTGCTATTACTAATGTTATTATTAATGTTACTAATTATTAATGTCACTAATGTTATCACTGCTGTCATCACTTCCATTTATTCTTTTTCTACTATGGCTCCTACGGAACTGGTAGTCATCAAGGATGTTGCCTCTGATGACCACCTTTCATTACCCCAGATAACACTGGTATAGTTCGTAGAATTTCCCACTCTCCATCCTGATCTTTGTAGTATAGGGGGAGATAAACTGGAACAAACTCAGGATAATTTAAAGTAAGTGTCTAGATTTAAGTTACCTTACAGCAGAACATATTTTAGATCAGAATACAATGGAACAATGTTTAGAGTTTGAGGGTTTTTTTTTTGTACTGAAAATTGAACCCAGGGACATTCAACCTCTGAGCCACACCCGCATCTCCTTTTAGTTTTTATTTTGAGAAAAGATCTTGCTAGGTTTCTGAAAGTATTACTAAGTTGCTGAGGCTGATCTCAGTCTATGATTCTCCTGTCTCAGCCTCCCCAGTACTGGGTTTATAGGTGTGTACCACCACGCTGGGATTTTAATTCTTACTGTACAACAGATATAGAGGAATTGTTAGTGTCCTCTCCTGAGTGCTTGAAATTCTCTGTAAGGATGCTGTCTCTCATTAGTTCTGCCTGTGTTACAGTTGCAGGAAGGAAAGCTGCTTTATTTTCTTCCCTCTATCAGAAAATAGTCTGTGTCCTCTATAATATGACTGGTAAAAAACCTGGGTACCCTGCCACTTCTTCTGAGATACTATTTAAAGTCAAATTGGAGCAATCCAGGAGGAAATTACTTGGGCATTCCATGCCCTATGAGAAAGTAACTATGGAATGTTACTAATTCTCAGAATGAACACAGAGGTACTTGAAGCACAGAATCATATCCAGTTCTCAAACTGGTTTAGCCAGAGAACACACCCAAAGAAGAGGAAAGGAATAGGAATAGGAAAATAAAAAAGAAATGAAAAGGAAAGGAAAGGAAAGAAGGAAAAGAAATTTAGAAAAGGAAAGGATGATGTTTTAGAAAGTCACAGAGATATGCTTGAGGTCATGAAATTAGTAAAAGTGCTGTGGCTATCATCTTTTTCCTTTCATATCAGATGGTTTCCGTTACATTATGCTAAGTTCTCTTTGTAAGTAAAAAAATAAATGACACCTAGAATCATCATTTAGAATTTTATTGACTATCTAAAATACTATAGTATATAAGTATCAATAAGGTATTATATTAAACTTAATTTTTGTTTCAACTACCTTTGTATTATTTTGATCATTGAACAATAAAGACAGCCACCAACTTTTTTTCTTATATGTATCTTTCTAAAAAATGACATTTACAATTAAAAGCTATTTTGTCATGAGTAATCATATACAACTTTGTACTATTTTAACTTTTTAATTGACATATATAATTGTGGCATATATGTATATGTATATATACTATACAATAATATTTTTTAAATCTATACTTTTAAAGACTGGCTAAATGAAGCTAAATGGCATACCCATTACCTCATATTCTTTTATGTGTTTTTGTATATGTGTGGTGAGCACACTTAAAATCTATTTTGAACAATTTTCAGTTATACAATATTAACAATAGCCAAATAGTCACAATGTTGTACACTAGTTTCTATAACTGGCTTCTCCTATCTCACCAGCTGGCACTCCCGATCCCAGCTCCTGACAATCACCATTCTACTCTCTCCTTCTATGAGTTTAAGTGTTTTAATTCCAATAGAATACAACCATATGTCATTTGCCTTTTATTCTGGGTTTGTTTCACTTACCGTAATGCCCTCTAGGTTTATCCATGTTATCACAAACAATAGGACTTTATTTTTTATGACTAAATAGTGTGTGTGTGTGTGTGTGTGTGTGTGCATGCATGTTCACACTATATTTTCTTTATACCATTCATGTATTGGTAGGTGCTTAGGTTGCTCCATTTCATGTCTGTTATGAACAATGCTTCAATGAATACGGAAATGTAGATATCTCTTCAACATACTGATTTAATATTCTTTTTTTTTTTTTTTGGTATGGTGCCAATTTTAAATACAGTTTTTTTAGGACACTGCATTTTCCACATACAGTACAGTGCTTATGAAGTTCTTTTCCCTGAGTACATGCTCTGTTTTTAAGTATTGAGAATGTCCAGTAACTTACCACAGCCCAACTTTAAACTGCCACAGAATTTGCTACAAATGTGGGACCTTCAATGTTTTACTGTGTGGAACAATGCTACGTCTACAGATTGAACACTTCAATGGTGCTCACTGAGGAAGCATCACCAGAAGGAAGAGCTCCCCACCCCCAGGGAAGCCTCCAGGCATTCCTCCTGGCATGCCCCTGCACTCTGGTACAGCTTCCTAATGATGGGGTTACAGACTTCCTTCAACTTCTTCTGTTGATGTTCAAATTCTTCCTTCACTGCATTGTGGTTCTTACACAGCCAGTTGATGATTTCATTACACTTTTGATGTATACCCAGGAGAAGGATTGATTGTTGATTATACAGTGGTTCTATTTTTAGGTTTTTGACGGACTTTCATATTGTTTATCATGCTGTCTGTGCTAATTTACTATTCTGACAGTATATAATAGTTCCCATTTCATCACATCTTCACAAACAATTGTTATCACTTGTCTTTTGGATAACAACTATTATAACAGTTTAAGGTGATAACTCACTGCAGTTTTAATTTGCAATTTCCTTGATGATTACTGATGTGAAACATTTTTATTATATACCTGTTGGCCATTTGTATGTCTTCTTTGGAGAAATGTCTAGTCAAGTCCTTTGTCTATTTTAATCAGGTTACAAAGATGTCAGTCATACACAATAAGGAAAAATAGTTTCTGAAATAGATGATATCGGGTAAGCTGGAAATCCACGCACAGAAGTTAGATTTTTATCTCCCATTGCATAATAAAATCAACTCAAGAGGAATTAAAGACTTCAACGTAAGACCTGAATCTCTAAAACTATTAAAAGAAAATCGAGAGATAAAGCTCTATGACATTAAGAAAGGAATTTATTTTTAAAATATGTCCCCAAAAGCACAGAAAACAAGAAGCAAAAATAGACAAAAAGACTATGTTAAAGCAAAATATCTTTGCACAGCAGAAGAAATAATGAATAAAATAAAGGAACAAACTATGGACTGGAAGAAAATATTTGCAATCCATATATCTAGGTAAGGGTTTAATATCCAAAATACTTAAAAGAACTCAACTCAATAGCCATAAAACCAACCTGACAATTAATATTTAATTAATATCACATCCAAACATTCCTTTTTAAAATTGTTACATGTAAAAACGGAAGGAAGAAAATGTAGCCCTTGGTGCCACTGGAAGCCAGTATGGCATTTTGTTTTGAAGAGAAGAAAGGAGGTGTAGGTGGCTCAGCATATATAACCAGAATCTTGTTGTCTCCTTCAGTCTTTGTTTTAATTAGCATTACAAAAGAAAAGCATTGCATATATTAGGCATAATTTCTAACCTTGGAAAGAAAATGTTATCTTAAATTCCTGGGTGAGCACAAGTTGAATTACTCTTTCAGTTCAGGAGAAGATATATTTAAGTCTTGTTCGTAAAGTATAAATTAGAGTAAGTGCCATGGTGTCATAAGGTAGCTGGATTACCTGGAGCAGCTCCTTTCCTTCTGAATAATTAAGAGATCTGATGCAGACATATGTGCAGGTCCACATACGCAGCTGTGCAAGTGAGAGCATATCTGTATAGGTATACGTGTTTAATGTGTTCAGGCTTCAACTTCTAGACAGAGAGCCCTCTTGAGAAAAATTGATCTCTCTGCCTTTTCTGGTTGTGATAAAAATTAATAATTATAATAATAATAAACTTCTCTAACCTTGTGAGCCTTGGAAGGGTAATTAGTGTTCAATTACAGTTATTTATGAATCTACTTATTCCTACTCATCAACATTGTTTCCATAGGTGCTCATTTTCATGATGAAGAGGAAGGGATTGCTGTGCTTTGGGAAGTAAAAGAAGGGAAGTGAGTTCATTCTCCTTGTAAGATCTGAGGAGCACTGAGGTGATGCTGTGGGTGGAGCCAACATTGCTATGCACTGGGTTGTGCAAAAAGCACCTTCCTTTGACCAGGGTAGCTATGTACTTCATTGTCTTGCTTTCAAAGTGATTTTTCAAATGTCTTTAAAATTAAAAAAAAAATCACAAGTTAAAAAGCATCCAACTAACACAGTATCTTGATTGTGCAAAGGGTGCTACTTTGGAGTTGGTGCTCAGGGAGATGAGTCCTCTTCATCTTACATTATGACCATATCAAAATACAAGAAGAGCACTCTTAAGGACTTAGAAACAGTGATCTGTTTGGACCTGTTTAACCAACCCTAAAGTCTCCTTATCCTGGGAACAGAGCTCTAATTTTCCTTAGGGAACAACTGCTTCTTTACCCTTAATCCTTATATTTTGTCTGAAATTGAGCTTTGTATTTTACCAATCTGATCTCTCCACTCTCCTGACTGCAATGAATCAGCTCAGTGGCAGACATGTGAAACTGGCGAGACCAAAGAAACCAGACTGTTTGTTCTATTTGGAAGGTTAAGTTCTTCTACTGATGTTCTTCTGTGAGAATACAGGTAGGCTCCACCCAGCTGGGGGCCTCATAACTTCAGTGTTAAAATTATAAGAGTGGAAAAACAGTGGGGAAGTGCTAACTCCTATGACATAACTGGGGTCCCTGGATTCAGCTTGGTTAAAGTCATTTGCCTCTGAGTGTTTTTATTATAGGTGCAATTTTCTCTTTCTCTCTCTCTCTCTCTCTCTCTCTCTCTCTCTCTCTCTCTCTCTCTCTCTCTCTGTCTCTCTCTTTGTGCCTTTTTTTTTCCTTTCTCTAAATCCAGGAGCTTGAGCTCCCCCATTCTTTTACAAATGCAAGGAACACAACACAAAAATCGTAGTTAATATATATTCTCATGACTACTCCATTACATATTTCAGGACTCTGTAGACAGAGGGATCTACTCTGGTATCCAAGTGGGTAGAGATTTAATACATTTGTTAAGTATCTTACTGAACCTTTGGGAAGGCTTGTAGTATTTGTCATGAACTGTGTTAATGGGAACAACATCCAGACCACATTTCAGGAGCTGCTATTATTACTAACTGATAACCACATGCCTCTGCAGCACCTGGAAGCTTCCACCAATCACACAGATCATATAACCCAGCTGACTCTGCCATGACCCTTCATATGTCTTCAAATTAATGGCTGATGTCAGCATAATTGACAGAACCTAAATACACATCTACATTTTAACTGCCAGAGAATCTTGACATTTAGTACACACACACACACACACACACACACACACACACACACACACACACACTTATTTACATACATATATATTTTCCCTTCCTTCCTTTCTTTTTCTTTCTTTCGTTCTTTCATTCTTCACTGAAATCCATGCCTGGGATTTCAATATATACAAAATATGTTTAAAAAGGTCCAGATGATCATGAATAATCAATGTCCATTCTGGCTATGTTGTCTCCAATATTGATAATGTCAAGTCAGCTGAGGAATGTCTTGGTATTTATTATTTCAGTTTCTTTGTGAGAATTGATACTATCCTGTTGATGAAATTTATAAAACGTTTGCACTACTGGACTCCCAAGCTGACTTGTAGGCAGATATAGGCTGGATACACAATTAATAGGTTCACTAGGCCAAAGACAGAAAGGTCAGCCTTGCCTTCCAGAAGCACATATTCAGTACTTTAATTTATGATATTCTAGCATGAAGGTGAGCTTTTCCTTTTAGGAAAACTAAATGTATAGTAGCAGAGTTGACACTCATCCAGTGTGACAACTGAATATTTAGATAATCATGGAAAAAATAAGATATAACTGATTGTGTATTAAGAGGTGCATCTTATTTTTCAATATGGGAGGCTACACAAATATCAAGGTAGACTTTGCTAACTCCTTGAACAATGAACTAAAGCAAAACAGAATTTAGGTAACCTGATCCTTCAGCTTGGGGCTCCTTATTCTCACCATTCAGCCCTTCCTCAAAAGCATCTTGATATTCTGTATGCATTTGGAAAAGAGCTTATTCTCCTTTTCAGGTCTCAGTGTTACTATCAAATAAAGATGATAGTAGTGGTTACAAGGTGTTGGTGATGAAATGTTATTTAAGAAAATAAATACCATGAGTTAAATATGTTCTTTATGCCAAGCACCTAACCGTAGCCATTACATAGGAGGATTGGCTCATGTCTACAACTATTTTGTTATACCTCAATATAATGTAATTCTAATAGCACTAATAATTAGGCTGATATTCCTATACTGATTTGCACTTGTATATTGATGGTGATAGTTATGGAAAGCTAGTTCAACTAGTATATCAGCCCAATATAGATCTTAAATTGGGTTTAAGCATCTCTACCATTAAGGCACTAACTTGCCGGGGTCCAGCCCTAGCAGGATTCGGAGGTCCATCAACAGGTAGGGAATGAGACGAGGTCAAGAGAATACGCACACCAAATGTGATGATAAAGTGTATCTACTTTATTGTTCACAAGCAGCTGTTTTAATACTTTTCATTCAGCAGTGAAGCATATAGAACAAGAAAGTTTACTGAACAGGTCATCAGACAGTTTGAGGATATCAAACTTGCTTTTCTAAAGGTTATACATCAGTATATAATGATTTTATTTTGACTCTGGTACAAAGCAGTGTTAAAGATTAACAAGGAACAGCCTATATCTATTAGTTTAAATTATTACCCATTCATATAAGTGTGTCTGTCTATAATAATATATACTGTGAGATTCCAGGGAGACAATGTGGGAGTGGGCAAAGACTGCCCGTGCTTTGATCCTATAAGGAGGTACCAGATACCTATATTCTTATAGCCTTCTTTACCCAAAGATATGATTGTAGACCTAAATCTCTTTGTCTTAGCTATTTTGTTTTCTATATCTGTGTGCTGAGGGAGAACGTAAGGTTGATTAGTAACTATATCTGAATTACCTTGCAGAGCCTGTTTTCGGACTAATGTTTGTAAGTGATCAGAGAATTCTTATGTCATTTGTCTGAAGGCGCTATTTTTTCAGCAAATGTCAAGAGGTTATTATCTGACTGGCCACCACCTGTTTTTAAGAAACTTTCTTTAATAAGTGTAAAAACAAGACCTGAAGTACTCAATGTTCCCAGAATATAACATAATGTAAAGCAGGATATGCCACGTATCCCTTCTTGGAAGCGTCTGCCTTGCAGGATTCCACCAAAGCGAGCCTTGCTCATGATCCAGCTATTAAGGAGCTGTGGCACTAACTCTTGTTCTTTTCCAAGCCTAGCTCATATTTGTGGCTTCTTAGTGCAAATGAACCTTACTGCATCTCTGGATGACTGAGTCATCTCACCTCCAAAGCAGGACTGTTGACTATTACAGACATCAAAAGCAAGATACTAGCTCCTACAGTCATAGGTCACTATTGTGAAAAAAATAGCTTGTAGTAATTTGGGGGGCAAGGCTGAATCTTCTGTCAAATTTGATTAAGTTCCAATTCCTGGTCAAATATTTTAGAGATTTTACTTATTTTTCCTACACTTCTGGTAAATGCATTCTCTTTAACCATTCTGGAGATTTTTTAAAAAATTTTTCTCTTTAATCTTCTATTCTTTCCCTACTCACTTTTACTCTCAATTCCAGCCTGGGAGATGACAATAGGGTATGAGTCCCTAGATTTCATGATTGTTAAGTTCTTCAGACTCTTATTAAACTCTACCCATTTGTTTTGTTTTGTTTCTACTTAAAATAGCTTTCTAATTTCTTGTTCAATCTCAAGGATCACAGAATAATCTTAATAAGTTAAGTTTTGGAAAATCAAAGACAATCAAGTAGATGTATTTCCTGCTTCCCTTCCTGCTTTGTTCTTGTGTCTATTTAATGGAAAAGAAAAGAGAAAAATCATAAATATTTACATTTTTTCCTCTATACAATATCTCAAAACTTTTTTCTTAACCCATACAGATGAATAATTTTGGAGCTAAAAGATAATTAATCTGTTCATGGTAACAAAATCAGTAAATAACAGAACCTAGACTGTGACCTGAATATGACCCCCAAATCTATATTTTTACTCAAATTTTACTTTGCTTTTAAGTACCTCCTTCTACTACTACAAGAATAGAGAATAAATTAAATGTACTGAATGCAATGTTCTAGATTTCAAAATCCAATATTTCATCTGAAAAATAAAGAGATAGTAGTATGTAGCTTAAGATCACATTGACATTAAAATATATTAGTTATATTATTGCACATACACATATATGTAATATTATAACCTCATAATTTTAATAGAAATTTCCCAAATTTTAAACATGAGGAGAGGTGAAAAGACACTGTATCAAGCTTATATAGTTGGCCAAGCCATATGAACTATTATTTTCTACTACTAGATGATATTTTTCAAAGACTCCCTGAGATTTTCTCCATCCATCCATCCATCCATCCATTGATCCCAGATTAATTAAGGAAATAAGAAAGAAGAAGTGAAAAAAGCAAGAGAAAGTAAGATTTTATGAGTATTTATTGTTAATAACACATCAATAACTTAAGAATAATCGTTAGAAAGGTGTGTACCAGAAGCCCGATTAATAAAAGCATCCTTCTCCCCACCCCAAAGAAAGTAAACAACTATAAAATATTAGGGCAGTATAAAGGGAAAAGTAAAAGATAATGACAGAGAGTTCTTAACTGTCCTATTTGGGACTCAGACAATGGTCTTTTCCCCCTTTTCTTTGCCAATTTTTTGGAAGAAAAAGTAGAGGCTGTGACGTATTTATAAGTAGGTTCTAGTAATTCCTGAGAGGTGAGACTGTTGAGCTATGGAACATGCTTGAACCTTTGAGGCCAGGATATTTAAAGAGATACAGCTATTACTAGGCATTTGGCTGCCCCAGAAAGTTATTTTCAAACTAGCTACTGTCTCTATTGTCTTGTATGCTACTTTCTTTAGTTACATTACTTTTCAGTACATATCTCCTTTATCCCTAGCATTTTCAACCTAGTCAATTTCTCTGCACCATAGAAGACATGAAGAGATTGCAACATCTTTTTCTATTGGTGCATTACAATTATACAAAATAGTGGCATTCACTGGATTATGTTGATACATGCACATGACATAGTTGGATCAATTTTGTTGCCCAGTTGCAAGGCTGACCTTACCTGCTTTCCTGAATGCTTTGTTCAGCTTCTCCTTCTCATTTATTTGTGTTTCTCATCCTTGGGTCTACCCAACAGCTTTTTTGCCTGCTTCTTCACGTGCTGCCTTCTGTGTTCACAATTTCCCATCTGATTCAGTTTCTCACACCCCCTTGATCATATTATTGCCTCTAACTGTAGGAAACAGAACCTATTCCCCTATTCAGGGCAGATCTCTTGCCAGTTTGGCTAGAGATGGGGAATTCGAATTCCTAAAAAAGAGATAAAAGTGCTTGTCTATACTTTCTCCAGGAAAAAATAAGAGAATATTTAATAGAGAGAAAAGTTCCAACCTACAAATCTACAGAAAGTGGAAGGCTCATGTATAACATATTTGTACAGGAGACATTGGACAAAGCAACATAAATGGATCATTTTATTTTATGTTCAAATGGACCTATGAGATGGATTTCAAGTATCTATTTTTTAGCTAAACAATTTTCTTATTACAAAACAGGCAAAATGTAGGCAACTTCTAATTGAACTTCAAGTTTATATTATGTTTCAACCTTATAGTTCAAGATTTGCCAGACATTCATATTTAAGGAACTTAAAAAAATGGAATACAAAAGATGATCATTTGGGAATGAAAAGAAAGAAAATAATGCATTTTTATATTTTACTGGTTTTTTTCCTTTCTTTGTTTTATTGATTGGTGCATTGTAATCATACATCTTTGTTAGGTACAAGCTAATAAAAGCAAATATACACACATTTCTCATTTAACCCCTTCCCCAATTCCCACCCCACTCCCTCACCCTCCCTCCTTCTCAAGTTCAGTTTAGTGAGTGACTTTGATATGTTTGTGAAAGTACATCATGTATATTAGGGTGCTCCCCCCATCCATCACCTTCAGTTATGTCAACTTCTTTGCTTATCTAGGGTTTCTCCTTTTTCATCTGGAGACCCTCGTATGCCCCATCTTCTCCCTAGCATCCGCATATTAGGGAGAACAAATGCTTTTTTACTCTTTGTGACTGACTAATCTCACTTAACATAATGTTTTCCAGTTGCACCCATTTCCCTGCAAATAACATGATTTTGTTCTTCTTTATGGCTGAGTAAAATTCCATTGTGTACATATTCCATAGTTTTGTAATCCATTCATCTGTCGATGGACATCCTGGCTGGTTCCATAGTTTGGCAATTGTGAATTGTGCAGCTCTAACCATAGATACACATGAGTCGATCTGATAGTTTGGTTTCCATTCTTTTGGGTAGATACCCAGAGGTGGTATTACTGGATCATAGGGTAGGTTCATTCCCATTCATTTGAGGATCCTCCATACTGTTTTCCAAAGTGGTTGCACTAATTTGCAATCCCACCAACAATGTAGTAGGGTTCCCACTTCTCCACACCCTCACCAGCATTTGTTGTTGTTCGTGTTTTTTATGATTGCCATTCTGATTGGAGTTAGATGAAATCTCAAGGTAGTTTTGATTTGCATCTCTCTGATTGCTAATGATGTAGAACATTTCCTCATACCTTTATTGGCCATTTGTATTTCTTCTTTTGTGAGGTGGAACCTGTTTTCCTATCCATTATTTTATTTTTTATTATATTATAATTATTATTATAGCCTGGGTATAAATTAATTTTCTACATTTGAGATAGAGTATATTTTTAATGTAGAAAAATAATCTTCCTGGTAAAAATACCATAAATTCTAAATTGAATCAATGATTCTTTAAAATGATTCAAAATTATTCAGGCAATGTTTGACATGCTTGAGACATACAAGGAATAAAAATTAGACACAAATCTCTAATTTTGGGGGGGTAGTTAAAAATTAGACACATTATCTCTGATTTTTTTTTTGGAGTTAACATTGCAGTGGTACAGGTAGAAAATAAATAAGATATACTATAGAGTATATTGGACTAACCTAAAAAAAAAAAAAATTACCAGTAATCCAAAGAGAAATATCCTACTTGAATCTTATCCCCATGAGAAAAAAAGAAGAACAGGTAGAAATGATAGAGAATGAGAATGACTTTGGTAATGTTGTGATTCTTGTTTTATTGGCTGTAACCCATTTCCTGGGATTTTGAGAATTTCAGCTCGAGTTTTAATATTAATATCTCTTATTATTTTCTTTTCTCTAAAAATGCAAGCAATTCCAGAGTTCTAATCGTTACTGCCTAGGGCTTTTTTAGTGGATTTGCACTCTAGTGCTCAACTTTGGGTATGGTGACAAGCCATGTGGTATAAGAGAGATAGACATTGCCACTTTCTGATAATTTTTATAGGTTCCTCAGCAACAAAGAATAATGTGATTTACTCAATATTCAAAGGCAAATGTTTCAAAATGTTACTTAAGTGCATGAGAATCATTTTTCTAAATGAAATATGAACTACTGGGTATTCCACCATTTTGACAGGAAGCACGGTACTGAAATCTCAGCTTCTTTTTCCCATGGCACTTGCTTTCTATTATATATGCCACTGGTTTACCCTCCAGCTCACCCATCACATTCCCATTCCGGAGGCGAACTACACCAGTGACTTCACTTGGAAGCAGGACCAGATGTTCCAGTTGCTTCTAGGCAAGAATGAATTAACATTTTAAGCACTAGGTAATGGAAATGTTCAAATATCATCTGTAGTCTCTGATTTGTAGCAAGCCTACTTAATGGATGTCATAAACTTATGATGAACAGCAAAACTAGAAGGCATGCAAAGGAACCAGATCAACTACAGTTGGCAGGCTAAGAGGGATTTTTGCCAGCCCAAGGACACCACTGAAGCAAGCAGTGTGATGTTGTTGTTTTTCCAACTCTTACATATTGTTTTGATTGTAACTTCCCCAAAGAAGCATTTGAGGTCGCCTCTTTGAGTTAACTGTAGTGTGGCATTTTCCACTAGTGTGGTGAATCATTCCTCTGGCTCAAATAGCTTGGCTTTACAGTGACTTGAATGAGCATCTCTGAAGAAATTGTCTTGAGTTCACTACCTAGCTAATATCTCACTGCATGAACTATCTATTAAGCTTAGTATCCAAAGTCATCTATAATTTTGTCTTGTAAAAATGCACAGAAATTTAGAACAAGATCAATTCATTATTGTGATGTTGCTTATGTGCAATATCTAAGTCCTTCAAATTGTCAAATTGTGGCGGATGGAATCTGTTTTCATTCTAGATATTTTAGTAGCATATGTACATGATCAGTGTCTATTTTGTTAAAATTATGATTCACTGTTCATTTTCTGATCTATTAACTGAACTTAGGATTGTTTGAGACGAATATATTATATTCCCATATTTTTCTTTGTGCAAGTGAAAAGAGTCCAAGGTGATAGAGGCAAAAAGAACTATGGAAAAATGCTACAATAGCTGTTCCTCTATAGTTAGATTGCAGAAAGTAAGTTTGATTATGTGTAACGTGTGGCTGTATTATGAAATCACCACATGTACAGATGTGTATGTATATGGATCAACAGTACAGACTATGGCATTCAAGGCTTTCTGACTCATCTTCCTCTTATCCCCACAGTTAATGATCCCCTGTACTATTTTGTAGTACAGGTTGAGTAAATGGTCTCCTTTCTTGTTCTGTCTATTTGTTTTAAGTCTCTGTTGTGAGAATTTATCTGGACTCAAGTCTTTCCACAATATACTATAGCTAATAATCACCTGAACTACAACATAGTTCTAACATCAATTTTGGCTGGCTTCCTATTTGATCATGCCATCTTTGGGTTTACAGAAACATTACTTTTTAACTATTTACCAAATAATAAGAAAAGAAAATTTATATTTCAGAATGGTTAACTTAAAAAATCACTTATTTACACAATTTGTTGCCATGTAAAAACTAACGAATGAAAGGTGTCATTGAAAGAATGACAGAATTGCAAAATATTGATTTGTGTTTCTCTTTCTTTTATGACCCTTTGAAATGTGGTTTTATAGTTTTTCTGCTCTAAATTAAACTGAAGGAATAGCAGGCAAAATGAGAGATTCAAAGTGGTAAGGACTTACCCCTATAAATCAGAGATGAAGATTAGAAGCCGCTGTCCAACCTAAGCAAATTATAGAAATCCTAATTTGAGTGATGTTTTCAAGTTGGCACTTCTCGTTGGTATTGCATTGCAGTAAGCTTTAAAAAGAAACTTTAGGTAGTAAAAATATAGAGTTAGGCTAAAATTATCATTTATTGATTTAAACTTAATTCTATATTTGTTCTGAAAAGTGTTTGAATCTGAATAATTAAAAAATTACTGACCATACATCTTATAATTCTTCCCAATCAAAAGTCTTATTTTTTATTAGTTTTCCATGTAGTATTTGATCAGAATTGCCACAGGGTTCCAAGACAACTTAGTTTAATTTTATTCTTTTATCTATTTTTCTGCCTCCATTTGTGAGTAACACATATATTAGATACATGGAAATGTATATATGGTCAAAGTAGGTGCATAAAAATTGTTTATTAACACATAATTTTTTTCACTTTTTGTAGTTTGAGTCACACATAATAAGCTATGTTACAATATAGACATATGAATATCTATGAGGAAATACATACAGAAGACTACAGAAGTCTATGAAATATATACTTTTTACTATATAAAAACATTGTAGGTACTTTATAGAGGGGATGGCTCTTTTTGTTTCATGTTTTGGTACTAGAGGTTAAATCCAGAGGCATTCTAACTCTGAGCTACACCTCTCAGCCCTATTTATTTATTTAGAAATAGGATCTTGCTTAGTTACTAAGGGACTTTGGTAAGTTGCTGAGGCTGTCCTTAAACCTGCAATTCTCCTGTCTCAGCCTCCTAAGTACAGAGGTTACAAGCATGCTCTGTCACACTCAGCTGAAGAGATGGTATTAGGACTAATATATACTCTAAATGTGTAGATAAGAGAGGGTGTGAGCAAACAAAGACTCAAAAGTTAGAAAACACCTTGACGAAATGGTCTAAAGTAACTGACCAGTCAAAGAAACTATAGCTCAGCAGTTAAAAATGAGATTATAGATGGAAGTTTCAGGCCAATCAAGGGAGGTTTTGAATATTGAGATGATCAGGCCATAATTGTGTTGGAAATAGAATAGATATGGAAGGACAGCAAAAGAAGGAATAGCATGACAAAAGTTGTTCTTGGAAAACCAATTAGTATAGTCTCAATTGAAAGGTGCTGGAGGCAGGGAAACTGTCAGGAAGCTAGTGTTCCTCCCTAGGGAGAAGCAATGAATCCCCAAGCCAAGGCTATGGAAACAAAAACTGTAAGAGACAACTTCAAGAGACAATGCTCGGAGCCATTATGGGAATCTAATTGATAGGACATTGAAAATAATGTGCTAGCCTGGGAGATACAGAAATTGAAGATAGTTCTTAGATTTTAAACTTGCATAGAAGAATGCTATTATAGGTAATGAGTAGGAAAATAGCTAAATACTGGTTTTGATAGCTAGGTCCACTCACCAGTGCCTTTCTGAGGCACTTCAATGAAAATTATGCAGCCAAATCTTAGTCCTTTGAAAATGAGCACTATGAGGTATTAGATTTGACTGTCACTGGCAGAATATGAGATATTTGTATGGATATCAGATATTTACCATGTTCTGTATGTTACATGTAAAAAGAGAGCCAAGCCTGGTAGTGCATACGTGTAATTCCAGTTCTTGGGCAGCTGAGATAGGAGGATTGCAGTTTCTAGGCCAGTCTTAGAAAATTAGTGAGAACCCCCCTCCCCCAGCAACCATTTGAAAGTAAAAAATAAAATAGGAGCTAGAAATGATGGTGCATGTCTGTAATCCCAGTAGTTCAGAAGCTACAACAGGAAGAATACAAGTTTGAGGACAGCCTCAGCAATTTAGCAGAGCCCTCAGCAACTTAGTGAGACACTGTTTCAAAATAAAATTAAAATAGGCTGGGGGTACTACTCAGAGGAAGAACACCTGGGTTCAATTTTAGTACCACAATAATAATAATAATAATAATAATAATAATAATAATAATATCAACAACAACAATAATAATACACTCAGACTGGGGGTCCGAGGTAGAATTCTCCTGGGTTTAATCCCTGGTACCTCTGAGAGAGAGACCTTACAATCTTTCCCAGATATCAGTGTATTTGACATATTTCTATCTGGCTCAATATTTTGGGGATTATTGGCCCCACAAATATACCCTATTTCATTGTCATTATATCACAATAATACAGAATACATAATAAAGTACAGAAACAAACATTATAAAGTCTTAATATTCTCACTTGGACACAATAAGACTGATTATTACAAAAAGTGTGTGTTTGAGTAGAGCTAAGTATACACATGCCCAAATTTATACTACTAGTAAGTCATAAAGCCAGAATTTGAATGAAAGTATGATGACTCCAAAGTCCACATTCTTAGCCACTACAGTATAATGTGATATATCAGGAAGCAGTGTGTACAGAATAACAAAAATTCCAAAAGAAACATCAATATGGCATGAAGTTATTAATATAAAATGTAAGGAAAAATCAAACACCAATCCCAGTAAATAACTAAAATGAGTGAAATGAGTGGGGGCAGAGGGGCATTAGATTTTAGAATTTAGATGTTAGGCATTCTCTAGCTGCACCTCAAATTAGCAATGCCAATCAGGTTATTGACAGAGTTTGCTATTCTAGTAAGATGTTGGAGCGTGTCTTGGACAATACTTTTGTTTTTCAATATTGAAGACCAGTAAAAAATAGTTTAAATACTAAGTTTGGCCCAAACCAAGCAAACAAGAAACAATATACAGTTAGACAAGTTATGTCCACAGACTTTTAGAGAAACTTAGCTTTAGGCATGGGGGAGCTGAAACACTTGAGTTCAATGGCACCTTTGATGGACACCCAGACATGACTAAAGCTTGAGTGTGCTTGTTTATTAAAGATACTGTTAAGTAAGATACTAGATACTGCAGAACTCTGTAGTCACTGGAATTAGTTGCATGACCCTGGGAAATACTTTTGTTCATGTTCCCAACCTTGATGTGATCTTTGTCATTGTTACAACTTTTAGGTGTGGAAGATGTTTGAAAGCTTGAGAGACTTAGGGTTTTTACAAGCCTAATGTTCTTTTAATTTTTCTTATTCCTTTAATTTATTTTAATTTATCTATTTTTTTATTTTAAAATTAGATTGTAGGGTTGTTTTGGAATTCCCAAACAAACATTTATTTGTGGATATTATCCCAGGAGAAGAGTCTAGAATTTGAAGTCTTTATTTTCCAGCCAAAGTGTGGTCAAGATATTCCAAAACTTTCATGTGTTTCAGATCATAGGTACCTCAAACAGTGGCTGTGTTCACAAAGAGTTTGCACTTAAATGATTTGAGAGCTCCTGACAACTTGGTTCTCTAATCTTGCTTTTGAGAATTCATCAAAGCTTTTGAACATTTATACCGATCACACAATGTTAGAGGACATTAGGACCTTTTTGATTCTATAATTATGTTCCTGCAAAGGGCCTGTCTCCGGGGGGGGGGGGATAATTCTTAGGACTTGATAACGTGACAATGAGAGCAACAATAAAATAAATAAGCACACAAGTTCATTGTAATTTATAGAAAATATTTGCAGTGAATGTACCTAAATTCCTAGAAGGTAATCTCTGGATTCACTATTCTGTTAGAAAGACATTTCTACTTTGTTTGAAAGTGTCTACAGCATAAATTTTTCTGGGGTCTCTATCAGTATGCTTAGAGCTTTCCAAAACCTAGCTACCTTTACAGTTGGAATAATAAATTTAGAGTTACCAAAATATGGGATATAATGCAAAATATCCATTAAGGATGCAGAAAACTTCTATATCAGTCAAAATCTATCTATCTATCTATCTATCTATCTATCTATCTATCTATCTATCTATCTGTGTATATATATATATATATATATATATATATATATATATATATATATATATATATATATTGTTTGTTTGTTTTGGTTTGGTTTTTTTGGTGGTACCGGGGATGAAATCCAGAGGCATTCTACCTCCGAGGTACACCCTCAGCCCAACTTTTAATTCTTTATTTTGAAACAGGGTCTCACTAAGTTGCAGAGGGCCTCATTAAGTAGCTGGCCATGAACCCAGATCCTCCGGTCTCAGCCTCTCAAGTACTGGAATTATAAGCATGTGCCACCATGCCCTGCTAGTCAAATCTATTTTAATATCAAAACAAGAAACCCACTGATATATTATGGATCTGAATGTCCATGTAGGACTGTGTGTTAAACACTTGATTCCAGCCCATGGTACTATTTTGGGAGATATGGAATGTTTAAGTAGGTAGGGCCAAGTAGGAGAAATGTCACTGGTGGCATGCCTTTGAAGGAGATGTTGGTATGCCTACCCCTTCCTGTCCTGTCTCTCTCTTTACTTCCTAGCCACCATGAGATGGGAAGCCTCTTCCATTGTGCTTCCACCATGATCCATGATTTAACGGACTTGCCACTGGCCCAAAAGAAACTGGGCCAAAGGACCTTGGACTTAAATCTTTGAATCTATGAGCCAAGGTAAACCTTTCCTTCTCATCAGTTATTTATCTCAGATATTTTGTTACAGTGATAGAAAGCTGACAGACACACTCATTAAAGATCATTCCATTATATTTGTAAGAATGTTTTCAATAGCATTTCATCAGTTTAAGAATAGAAACATAGCCAGGCTTTATGCAGACCAGAATCCTAGAGCTGGTGAGCACTCTCTACCTTTTCTTGTTCCTGATATGTGGTCTAGGCTATCCTCTTTCTCATGTGTGACTTTCTGCTTTTATGCAGGATACTCCTTTCTCACTCTGGAGATAGTTACACTGTCTTCATCTTCTCTGTCACATGGTCCAGTGTAGCAGAAGCCTTTTGTACTCTTCCAACATCTTTTCATTTTCTTTTTTCTTCCTGTAGATTCTTCTGATCCTAATACATATATATATATGAAACAATTTACTTAATCTGATATCCTGAAATTTTTTAATATGTAAAATGATGGGAGAATGTATAATATTAAAGTGAACTTCTTTCATTTGTTTTTTAAACACTCAACTCACAATAATGGTACAATGAAAAAAGTCCATGTCAAAATCTGTATGCTTTGTCCCATTTCAAAAGAGAGTTTATAAATTTTGATTTTACTTTATGATATGATTTGATTTTTTTCATTATAATATAGTAAAGTGTAAGTGTGGGTATGTGTATGTGTGCGTGTATGCACACATAAACACAAATACATACACATGCATATTCGCATTTAACACAAAGATCTTCATCAAAGTTTTGGTCAGAGCCTAATATTCTGTCCAAAAAATGCAATGTTGGAGGAGTGGTAACCCAAGTGAGTAGCCTAAACCATTTCCACGTATTCCTTTAAAATCATATGGTATTTATTCAAAAATAGGCATAGATTACCCAAATATAAGATGTTCCAAAGGACTAGCTATAAAATTGATGCTTATCTATAAAATTGCAAATTTCTCAGTCAGTCTTCATGAATAGGTGAAGAGAAAGCTCAGAGGCCTGGGGGAGATCAATGCCATGTGTTTAAGCTCAACACTTCCTCTTGCTAGATCTATATTTTAACAAGTGATTTTTCTAGATCTACATTTTCCCATTTTAAAAATGAAGTGGTTAAAATATGTAACTCTTAGAGAATTTCAAGTTCAAAGAAATATCCGATTCTGAGTCTGAAAATCTTACCTTCCACCATTTTCAAACATAAAACTTATAACTCATTTAGTTCTATATATTCTTTTCATTCTAGATTAATATTGCTGAAGAATGATAGTGAGAAAATGATATACAAATTTGTGAACATACAATAACTTGATAACTAAGCCAGACAAATATATCTTAAAAAAAAGTCAATTTCTCTGATGAACTGTGACTCAAGAATCCTTACTAAAATATTAGCTGAATTGAATTCATAAATGTAATAATGAGATTATACATCATGATCAAGTGTGATTTATCCCTAGCATACAAGATGGTTTAAAATATGCAAATCAATCAATGTGATATTTCACATAACAGAATGAACGATAAAAGCCACATGATCATATCAATTGACATTGAAAAAATATTCAGAGAAGTTCAGCATTCTTTCTTGTTAAAAACTCTCAACAGTATACGTGTAGAAGCAAGGGTTTTCAACAAAATAAAAGCCATTTATGAAAACCCCACAGCTGATAAAAAATTTCATGGGTAAAAGTTCAAAGTTTTTCTTCTATATCTGGTTCAAGGCAAAGATACTTTCTTACCATATTTCTTCAAAATAGACTGGAAGTACTATCAAAAGCAATTAGACATGAAAAGTAAATAAGTAAAATTATCTCTATTTGAAGAATACATGATTACATTTGTAGATAGCCTCAAACTCAGTCAAGAAATATCACTAGATAAAAAGAAATACCTAAGGCTATAGGAGATAAAATCAATATATAAAAATCAGTAGCATACAAAATAGCATCTTACTTGAAAAAAAAGAAATCAAGAAAACATCATTTATGATATCATAAAATGCTTAAGTATAAATTTAATTCAAGAAATGAAAAGATCTGTACATCAAAAACTAAAACATTGATATATATATATGTATACATATATACATATATATATATATATATATATATGTATATATATATATTGAAGTCAGCCAGATGTGGTGGTACATTCCTTAAATCCCAGTACTTGGGAGGCTGAGACCAGAGGATCTGGATTTGAGGCCAACCTCAGTTACTTAGTGAGGCCCTTCACAACTTAGGGAGACCCTGTTTCAAAATAAAGAATAAAAAATAGGACTGGGGGCGTAGCCTAGAATTGGAATGTCCCTGAGTTCAATACCCAGTACCACAATAAATAAATAAATAAATAAATAAATAAATAAATAAATAAATAAATAAATAAATAAATGGTACTGGGGGTCTAGGTCAGAGGTAGAAGGTCCCTAGGTTCCATCCCCAGTACAATACACACATACACACACACACACACACACACACACACACACACAAAAAAAAAAAAAAAAAACACAAATTGAAGACAGATGTCCTGTAGTGGTGGATTGAAGGAAATTAATATTGTTAAGATGTTCAAAGTAAACCATTTCAATGAAATTCTCCATAGAAATAGAATAACAAATCCTGAAATGTGTAGAGTATCAAGAAAGACCCCCAAAAGCTAAGGCATTTCTGAAAATAAGAAGCAAAGCTAAAGGCCATATGTTGCATTTTTTATGTTTCTCTAGATCTACTCTGCATCCTTTTTGAACCTGCTTTGTGCTTCAGAAAGCTAACTTCTAAAGACTTATCACCAAGTGTTCCCCATTGCTCTCTCATTTCTGCTGAGTTTGGCCTATGGTGAGCACCCAGCAGGAGGTGGAGCAGTGGGAGAAAAATGAATTCAGACTCCTTTCCTGCTGTGCCGAATGTTGGCAATGCTCTCCTCCACCTAAAACCATACCTCCTGTCAGTGAGCTCACTAATCAGAGTTGATATGTAAGATGTGTGGATATGCATAGGAAGCGAGACTTATTCCAAAGTATAGATACATGGGTATTTTTATCCAGGTTTCTTGTAGAAAAGCCAGAGTCTTATAAACAGGTTATTGAAGAAAGGTAAATAAACCATTTGCTTTTTCCAGGACCAATAAACACATGAAGCATATAATTTCAAAAAATTTAACCCACAGATTTATAAAATGTAATACATATATATATATATATATATATATATATATATATATTCACATATTTGTAAGTAAATGAAGGTCTTCACTACATGGTTGTAAGAGCAAAAGACTGAAAATAAACTAAATATCAATATTAAGGGCACAATGAAAAAATTAGAAAATGCTAATAAAATAGAATACATTCTTTCTTCAAAAAGAATGAAATATGCTCCTATATGTAAAAGGGGATAAAAAATTAAGTCTCCTATGTGTGGAATAGGGTTATAAAAACTTGTAGTATATCTAAAAGAAATGGTATGGTTTTACTTTAGGAAATGGTTTGTTTCCCTTGAATGCATTTTTTTAAATGTTTATTTTGTGTATATTTTACTTTAGCCTTTTCCTTATTAAATCCAATGACATAACCTAGTAAACAATTTATAAATAGAAGATACAGTGTGAACTTTTACTTTTAAACACAAGCAAAACTAGTTTGACATGGAGATGATGGGATATATCTAGGCGTCATGATTAGTAAAGTAAATTATGTTCACCAGCCATAAAGCAAATTGCAATTGTAAAGAGGCATCAATTTGACTCAAACTGACTTTATAACATACATCTTTTTGTCACTTTCAAAGTAGGGATAGTTGCTGAATGTCTGGATATCTATTAATTTAAACAAACATTCATTAAAGCATTGTGGACACAAACAGTATATAATAATAATTTCTAATAACATGATGTTGTCAATGTTTTGCCCAAGTGCAAAGTTCTTCTTGGGAGTATATAAAATCTTATCCATAGTAGGACTAAAAATTTAAGTTGAAGTTTAATCTCTTCCTATTAGTCTGAAAGGTCACCTTAATTATACCTACTGACCAATAGTCCATGTTATATATTTAACCATCCCATCTTTGTCTTCATTTTCATCTTCTTTTTTGGTACTGAGGAATCCAGGGGCATTCTACCTCTGAGCTATGCTCTGGCTTTTTTTTTTTTTTTTTTCATTACTGAGGATTAAACCCAGGGGCATTCTACCTCTGAGCTACACCCCCAGTTCTATTTTTTATTCTTTATTTTGAAACAGGGTATTGCTATGTTGCAGAGGGCCTCACTAAGTAGCTGAGGCTGACCATGAATCCTGATCCTCCTGTCTCAGCTTCCCAAGTACTGGATTTACAAGCGTGAGCCACTACACCCAAGTTGCTCTGGCCTTTTATAGTTTTTGTTTGGAAACAGGGTCTTCCTAGTTTTCTGAAAGTCTGACTATGTTGCTGAGGCTGGTCTTAAAACTGTGATCCTCCCGTCTCATCCTCTCAAGTACTGGGATTATAGATGCGAGTCACCATGATTGGCTCAATTACATCTAGAATAAATGATGCCTCTGAATTTTTGCAGGAGTTATGAATGCTTATATTCATTTTGTTCTAAATTCATTCATTACCCAGCGCTATGACTTAACTCTTGCATTAATATATGTTATTTCAGTTTTACAAAACCCTTCAAGCACTTATATTTACAAACTAATGTGCTAGACACTATGAGAATATAAAGACAAATAGGATATATTCCCCTGTCATGAAATTTATGTCTTACATGATAGGAAGTGAGAGATCATAAAATCAAATTGTCAAATGCTAAACAAATAGTGCATGACTTACTTATTGCCTTACTGCTTTAGCATTTGATGTTGGGTTATGTTTATTAAATTAAAATAACAGTTTTAGCTGAAATCTTCTGATTTTTTAAGTGAACTGTTTATTTTTATAGTTTTTAGTTTACAGAAAAATATATCATGATAGTAAAAGGCAATGTATATACCTCATTTAGTTTCCCTTACTATTAACATCTTACAGTACTATGGCATATTTGTCACAATTTATTGGTAAATATTGATATATTAGTATCAACCAAAGTCTATAATTTATTCAGCTATAGTTTTATCTAATTTGCCTTCTACAGAAGCCTATATGGGATGCCATAATCAATTTACTTATCGGGCCTCTTTAGGCTCTTCTTACCTTTACATTTTCTCAGACTCATGTTTTTAATAACCTCAATAGTTTTGAGGAGATCTGGAGAGGGGTTTCACCTGAGATTTTTCTACTTCTCATAAGAGACTGGTCTTTGGATTTTTTTTGCGCGGAAGACCACATGTGTAAAGTGTAGGTATATTCTGAGTATTTTTTAAAATTTTTTCTGGTATTATAAGATGATTCTTGTTCATCTTTTATATTTTCTACCTTATCCTAGAACTAGTCCTTTTCCCAAGGAGCCCTGGTTCCTCTTTTTTGGAAAATGATATTAGATAGTAAGTTCTGTGCAGTAGATGTGCTCATTACTTCTGTAGTTTTGCTGCTTTGAGCATCACTCAGCTGTCTGAGCAAGGGGATACACTTGTATATTCTAAACCTTATATGCACACATGTCTATAAATATTTCTATATCTATAATAAACTGTAATAGTTATCTATAACACAATTATACCAATGTTTTAGCTCCCATTCCTACATGGGTCATGTTAGCCTCTTTGCCTTGCTCATTTGTAATTTCCCACTCCAACTGAAAGAAAACTTACTCCCACCATCTTCTATTCATTTGCGTAAGTGTTCAATCCCAGTATACATATATAGTGGTTTCTTAAATGTGAACCCATTTAACTATGTGGAGGAAGAAAAGCAAAACTTTATCAGCTAAAGTGCAATATTAGACACTATACTGATTTCCAAAGTCACACATGCCAACACCCTTTCCCTGCCCTTTCAAATGAAGTTATTCCACATATTTTGACCACAGTTTAATTCCTTTGTCACATCCTCATTCCATCCCAAGATCACTCTGACTTCCTAAATAATTCCTGCTTTAATTTGCACAAATAAGGTGTCATACTCCTGCTGTAAATTTTTTATGGAATTTTACAAATATACTATTATGTATCATCATTACAACTTTATCAGAGTAGTCTTACCATTTTAAAAACATCCCCTGTGTTTCACCTAGTTAATGTCCTTTCCATGCCAATCCTGACAAGCATTGATTAGATTGCTCTCTCTATAGTTTTGGCTTTCCCAGAATGCCACTTAACTAGAATCATGCAATATAGCCTTGTCACACTGGCTTCTTCTATTGCTACCATTTTATTTTATCAATAATGAATAAAGTTGCTGTAAACATTTATATGCAGATTTTCTGTGTTGGCATTACTTTACTTTTTTTTTATTTTGTTCTTTTTATTCTTAAGGGAAACCTTGAACTTGAAGACATTTTCTTAGTATTTCATTGCATTTCACTTCCTGATATAAATGAAGTACATAAAAGTGCTTTACTACAAAATTGTCATCTTAAATGGTTACTTGTCTCACTATAAGTGCTCTTTAAATTCCAAATTCTGCCTTCACAGGTGGCTGTTCTAATCTAATCCTTTAATCTTATCCCCCATTTGATTCTGTACTGATGGTAATTACATTTTTTATTGTCTGTCAGTCAGCTTTATGTAGACGGACGCTCATAGTTTTAATCAGACAGAATGCTTCTAATTTCTCTATTAGATTTCCCTACAGAACTTTTTTTGAATGGTTTACTAAACTCTAAATCAATTATACCCTTGAACTGGTTTCAGCTATAACAAGAGTCGAGGAAGGCTATCAGTTGTGTCTGATATACTTGAGTTTTATTATCAATTACTATATGTCAGACAGCAGACGCTTTGTCCTCCAAAGAGGCCTTTTGGTACCTTCAACTATGGATGCTGATAGATACTTTGTATGAGAACAATCTTGTTAAATGTTTCTGGACAAACATTATTCAAGTATGACTAACCTTGTCATTTATTGTCTTTCTACTGTGAAGAAGTCTGTCTTTACCTACCTGTTCTGTTTATTTCCATCCCTACTCTCCGCAAAGTAGTTCCCCTTTGTGTTCTAGTGATGTTTTTGATGTACAATCTGGAGGAGAGAAATGTTGAAGCTAGGGAAAGGGCACAGACACCTGAGTTGACATAGCCTAGGAAGAAAGTGATTAGATTAGTGAAAACAATGATTTTTTTTTTAAGATGTTCCCCTACATCATACTCAATAAAGAAAAGAAAAGCATTTGAGTTAGCTCGGAATTACTCTGGGGTCCTTAATTGTGTTTCCTGGAATGTAATCCCGCCCAAAGACTGGACAGCTTCAAGGGAGTTACTTAGGTATCTCTGTGCCTCACTGATGGAAGCTTCCAAAAACACAGAGATTAGTACAAAGACAGCTACAACCAGGATAACATGACCTGGTGTAAAATGAAGCTGCAAAGCAAAAGAGCATTTTGAGGTAACTTGTTGAGTGACTTAGTTTAAAAACCAAGAATAGTAATTTAGGTATTTTAAGATTATAATTATTCACTTTGGGAACCTGGGTGATATTAAAAAAAAAAAAGCCCTTCCTAGTTTTTTACATTCTGCTGTTTTGTTGCTATTTTTTCTCAGCCTACTTTAAAGAGATGTTCTAAAAAGAGAACATAAGAGGGAGCCTAGACTTGGCTCATGTCAGTTCATGGAGGTGATTGACTTTGGGTGAACAGAAGAAAAGTAAGAGAAGATTCAATCATTCTAAATTCTAATCACAATACTGACTGTTGAAGGTCATGCAACTTTAGGCACTCATATGACCACCCTGCTCCTTAGTTTTCTCATCTGTACAATGAGTTCAGACAAGATGGAGCATTTTGAAGTGGCCGTCACAGAGTAAAGAACCAAATGATTTGATTTTTCGTCTTGTATATGCTGTTAACTTGTGGTCAGCTAATGGTAATCTGCATCACAAAACTGTCCACCACTATCAATAAGTCAAATATGCCTGATCACCTCTTCATATAAATAAAGATTTATTGAAACACAGCCATATTCATTCATTCTTATGTTGTCTACAGCTATTTTTGCACTACTATTTCAGAGATGAGCCACAATGGTAGAGATAACAGAGGAGAAAGAACCAGCCAACTCCAATATATTTACTATCTGCCCTTTACATAAAAAAGAGTCCAACTTCTGCTTTATTATAAGCATCACTTTATACATTTGTAAATGGAAGAAATTCTGCTTGTTTAATTGACTTGTAGTATTGTGGCAACAATTAAAAAATAAATAAGAAAGTAGTTTGGAATATTACAAATACTCGATTTTTCTTTTAAAGAATATAATTATGGTTCATTATCTTTCTTTTCTACCCATTAACTTCAAGATAATGCATTCTGCAATCATTCCCTCTCTCTTTTCTTCCAGATCAATCCTTAATATATGCAGTTTCTCTAACAAAATAACACATAGAACAAACATACTAGGGACAAGCCTTACTGAAGACAGCCTCTTCTCTTACTTCCACAACTTTTCTGTTTTGTTTTGTTTTGGTACTGGGGGTTGAACCCAGTACAATCTACCTCTGTTCTACACTCCCATACTCCAAATTAAGCTTTTAAGTTAGTGACACGGGACTCCTTTGGGAAGGTAACTGGTGAAAGAGGTCTGCTTGGTTCCTTGAAGAGGCTGTAGGGTCTGGGGAAAGAGTGAAGTTGAAGAAGGGCCACAGTGGGACCCACTGAACTGTGAAACTCAGTGCATCCATCTTGAACCAGCAGGTACCCCTGTTCCATTCCATCACCTGCCTAATCCAGGATACTGTGAGCTGCTGTATAGAAGATTGAGACGTTCTCTTGATTGTCCTATCTGTCAATATTCGTTCCTTCCCTTCTGTTTTTAAACCTTCTGAGAAAATGATTATCCTGAAAGGCAAAAAACCCTCTCATCAACTCACTAGTGGCATTGTCTTAAGGAAAATGAGAAGCTACTTCAACTCTCTAGTGGCACAGAGGGAAAGTGCATATTCTGAAGCTCCTCTAGCTCAGCAGCTTCGCCATCCACGTGCTTCCTCTGTGCACTAGCCCTACAGCCCGTCAGTGTGTCAAGAATGCCAGGCCTCTTCCAGCCACAGGGTTTTTGCAAAGGTTCTTTCCCTAGCTGCTACACTCTGGATGTACCACAATGGTCGTGGTTAACTCTTTCTCTGCTTTCAGAGCTTCTTCTCTAGGTCAATTCTTCCTTTCCATATATACATTAGTCAACCCTAAAACATTAAAATTTTCAAATACCAATGTGACGCCACAACACAGACTGATTACAAGGGGTAGAAAGACAGAACTGAGTATTCTTTTCTTCTTTTCCTTTTTTTTTTTTTTTCCCCTTTGTTGCTGTTCTCATTCTACCTCTGAATTACCTCCCCAGACCTACTTTATTTTTTATTTTGAAACAGAGTCTTGTTAAGTTGCTGTGGGTCTCATGAAATTGCTAAGGCTGGCCTTGAACGTGCAATTCTCCTGTCTCAGGCTCTCAAGTTTTGGGATTGCAGGCATATACCTCTATGCCTAGCTCAGATCTCATTTTTTTTTTTTTTTTTTTTTTTGCAAAGCTCTTCAGTTGTCTCTGATGTGAGGACAGTGTGAAAATAATTGTATCTATTATCATGTAACCATGTACATGAACCTTTCCTTTATAATTACCTGAATTATAAATCCATAAATATGGCAAATATTTAGCTGTCATCCTCCCTCATAAGTTCCATGATGGCAGTGGGTGAACTTGTTCATTCATTTATTAGTTATTTTTAATAATTTTCTGTGTAATACACTCTGCTCTAGTTAATGAATATGGGGGAGTGAAGAGTACCTAGGTATCTCTTTGTTCACAGAATTTACATTTCACAGTATTGCAAGGTTTTGGTATATATTTGATCGATGACTAAGTGAATACTTATGTTTTCAGGTTTACTTTTCTAAGTTATAACATTTCCTCCCTTCCAGAGATAACTCTTCATTTCTCCAAAAATACTTAGAATAGTGAAGTTCTGAGCTGAGCTTTCTGAGCACTTTAAATAATTGTTCGACTTCCAGCTTCACATTGTCTTTTAAGACAGCCTTTGGATTTCTTAATTGCATTTTTGTCTCTCCCTGTCGCTCAGATAATAAAACCATAGTCTGGATTAACATTCTTCAGACAGAAGGAAAAATAATTTTTACAAAAAAGCTTCCTGTACTATTTTGTGACAATGCTACGTCACCATTTTTCTCTGTCTTTGGAAATAAATTGTTGGCACATCTGCAATTTCTTCTGTCTGCTCCCTGGAACCCTTGGCAACATGTCACCTGTTCCGGCAGATTTTTATATTCAGGGCACAATTCAGAACTCAGGAAGGATTCTTTACTGATTCTTTCCAGTCATTAATCATTGCTTACTGCCTCGCTATTAGGGAACCATCTTGGTCTACACATGTGCATTCAATTAAGGGTTGATTGTTTCAGTTTATAGATTATCTGTTTTTTTTTTCTTCTTGCATTATTTTCTAATTTTCATTTCCTAACTCAATTCTTCAAGAGCCTTGTCAGCAACATAAAAAATTGGGCCTACATAAAGTAAAAATATAGTTAGCTTTTAGATCCCTGTTAGTAAAACTACTGGAAAAATTAGGCAATATCAGAGCAATCCATTATGAAATAAATGAATTTTATTTTTATTTTTTTTTTTTTTTTTTTTTTTTTTTTTTTTTTTTTTTTTTTTTTTTTTTTTTTTTTTTTTTTTTTTTTGTGGTCCTGGGGATTGAATTCAGGGGCATTCTACCTCCGAGCTACACCCCCAGACCTATTTTTTTATTCTTTATTTTGAAACCGGGTCTCACTAAGTTGTGGAGTGCCTCACTAGGTAGCTGAGGCTGGCCGTGAACCCGGATCCTCCGGTCTCAGCCTCCCGAATGCTGGGATTACAAGCGTGCGCCACCACGCCCGGCTAATAAATGAATTTTATAATCATTGTATTTTTTTCTCTTACTCTGACTACCTTTTCAACTTAATTTCAAGGGAGAAAAAAAAAGTAGTATAGGAGAATAAGAAATTACAATAACCTGAGAAGCAGACAGACTGACTTTGAATTTTGCTTCTGTCATGCAATCATTGTGATGTTAGATATATCTAAGCCTTAGTTTCTGTATCCATAAAATAAATTAATCTCCTAGTCATTTGACTATGATAAAGAAAAAAATTGTGGATTAAAATGAAATCATTGATTTAAATGCTTTGTGATATTTTTCATATACATATATATGCATGTTATTATTCAAATTCACAAAGTTTATGCCAAAGTAATTTGTATGTCAGTAAACTAATCACATAATATAGCTGCCTTAAACAAAAATACCCTAAAAATCATACATTTACAATAACCATAACTGTTATGTAGTATAATAGACCTCTGGTTGGGTCTGGGGCAGCATATGGAGCCCAATGCCAGGCACTGGCTATAGTCTTTGTGCATTCTTTCTGTGCCCTGGACTAATCTGATCCAAAGAAACTTCTCAGGGAGATGACAGGAGCCTGAAGGCCAATTCCCAGAGAAGCCCAAAGCCTGCAGTGTTATGTATGCTAATAGTTAATTTGCAAAATTAAGCACAGGACCAAGTCCAAAGTCAAACAGAGAACTGCATTTTAACTTCAGAGGGAAGGACAATTTTATATGGCAAAGTACATGGTGATACTCGATACAGGGTGAACTCAAGAATTGTGGATACAAATCCTATCTATCCCACTTCTCATGATTGGCCCTGATACCAGGTGGGAGATTTAAAATTATTCCACAGGTCAGAGAATGCCTTTGCTTATCCGCTTAGAAAGCATTCAAGCACAAAGCACAAATGGGGAATACAGAAGGTTTATTTAGACCCCCTGAGAAGGCACCATCTATAGAAGAAAGGCCCTGAAAAGAAGGGGCAGACCCTTGCTCCAGGATAAAGTGTGACTACCCTTTGCACTTCATGCCTAAATGACCCTGCATTGCTTCCCCACCCCCTTCCCACAGGGGCAGAGGTCAAGATGAGGACGCCTCCATTGGTCAACTTCTAGTTCTTGCCAGTGGAGCCCATCTGCTAAAAATGTCTAACAAGCTACCTAACAGCCCAGATTTGGTTCACCTCTCCAGTTTAATGTTTTTTCCCTCCCCAACCACCAGGTCACTCGTCCTTTAATAGTTCTTACTTAAGGAGATACTTGCAAGGCTTTATCATAATCCTTAGCATATATTTTGAAGATGGAACTGGTAAATTACATAATATTTACAAAAGGACACATAAAATAAATTTTATGCGAGAAAATTCACAAAATAGGTTACATAAAACATCAAAATTGATGCTGTTTCCTCATATGATTTAAGAACAGATACAATTACCTATAATTTGTTAAACAAATTAAATATTTAAGTTGCACAATATTGAAATAGTATATATCCATTTTTAGGTAAAAGTCTTAGGCAAGCTCTCCCAGGCCCCCTTAACCAAAGGTATAAAAGGTACCTCATAACTAAACCAGGATATAAAAAGTAATTTTAACTGCTATTATCTGCTTCTGTAACCTGCTTTGCTGTGCATAGTATGAAGAAGCTGTCTTGACCACATGATAGCACCTAAGTCTGTCCTAAATGAACAGCTGGTGTTTGTCAAACAATGTAATGATTTTATAACCACAAAAAAATGACTTTTTCGTAACCCAACTCTGTAACCAAGGGGTATATAACTGGCCCATGCCAACACTCAGGACGGCAGCACCCTGGCATGTTGTTTGCCCTGGCTGGCCAGTAAATAAAATGACTTCTTTGGCACAATAGAGTATGGTGTGTCTCTGTGGGTCACCTCGCAACAATATGATGTTATGGGATACGTAGAGTGAAGAAAATCAGCATGTCTATCATCTGACATCAACTACTCAGTTGTGTGTGTGTGTGTGTGTGTGTGTGTGTGTGTGTGTGGTGTGACAAAAACAGCTAAAACATACTCACTTAGCAAGAATTCCAAATACTGTACAATTTTATTGCTTAATTTTATATTATTATTAATTTTGGTACTAGAGATTTAACCCAGGGACATTCTACTCCAAGATACACCCCAGTCCTCTTTTTATTTTGAAACAAGATCTCTACTAAGTTACTGGGGTTCGTTCCAAATTTCTGAGGCTGGCCTCAAACCTATAATCCTCCTGACTCAGTCTTCCAACTGCTAGGATTAAAGAAGTGTGTCATCACACCAGCCCAAATTTATTAACTATGGTCTTCAAGTTGTACATTAGTTCTCTAGAGTTCTTCATTCTATATATTGGCTACTTTTTAACCTTTAACCTCCCCTTTCCCTGCATTTTATTCTCTGCCTTTGTATGTGTTTGGTTTGCCCTCCCTTATTTATCTTTTTCTTTGTCTTTTTTTTAAGATTTCAAATATAAAGTCATGCAATATTTTTCTTTCTATGTCTATCTTATTTTAATTAGCACAATGAAGTCAAAGCCAAGTTTGTTTCTCTGCAAATGGCAATGTTTTTATGCTTAAACATATACATACATATAAAACATATATATATACATACATATAAAACATGTATAATAAAATATGTATATATAAAATATATATACATATAAAATATGTATTATATATATACATACATATAAAACATATATATATATATGGTTTACATGTGTGTGTGTGTGTGTGTGTGTGTGTGTAGGATTGGACCCAGGGACTAGCACATGCTAAGCACACTCTACCACTGAGCTATATCCTCAGCCCTATTTTTCTAATACTAAATTATATTATTTCCACTATAAACTTTGGTATTAACCCATTATCAAATATTTGGCTTATGAAATTTTCCCAGTCAGTAGGTTACCATTCCACTTTGTTGATTATTTTCTTTTATGTGCATAAACATTTTAGTTTGTTATAATCTCATTATCTTTATTTGTTTTCATAGCCTGAGCTTCTGGTGGGACATTAAAAAGAAAAATCATTGCCAATGTTGATGTTAAGAAGCTATTTCCATAAGTTTTCTTCTAGCTTTATGATTTCAGGTCACATGTGTTGGTACTTTATATGTTTTATTGACTTTTGCATAGAGTATAAAATAAGAATTTGATTTCATTCTTTTGTATATGTCATTTAGGTTTGTGCATATCATTAACTGAAGAGACTACCTTCTTTGTTGAAATTTATTTGATAATATTTGTTCAAATTTATTTCTGAACTACTTTTCTAGCGTATATTTTTATGCCAATGTCATCTTGTTTTGATTACGAGAACTTTGTAATGTAATTTCAAGACAGGAAATGTGCTGCTACCAAATTTGTTTTTCTGTTTTAGAATTGTTTTTACTATTCAAGGTCTTTTGTGGCTCAAACAAATTTCACTATTTTTTTTCATTTCTGTTAAGAATGTTATTGAAATTTTGATAGAAATTGCACTGAATTTGCATATAGATATGAGCAGCATGGGCATTTCAGTAATATTGATTCTTCTAATTCATAAATATAGACTATCTTTTCATTTAGTTGTATCTTCCTCAATTCTTTCTTCGGTGTTTTGTAGTGTTCAATGTACACATCATTTACCACTTCAGTTAAATTTATTCATAAATATTTTACTTTTTGGTATTGTCATAATTGAAACTGATATCTTTTTTTTAGCTTGGTTGATATTTTTGTTTAAAGATGCTAGTGATTTGTGTATGTTGACTTTATATCCTATAACTTTACTGAATTCATTTATTTGTTCTAACAGTTGGTGTGTGTGTGTGTGTGTGTGTGTGTGTGTGTGTGTGTGTGTGTGTTATTCTTTGGCAGTTTCTCTATATAACATCATCATATCTAATCTGCAAATAGAAATCTATTTATTTATTTATTTATTTATTTATTTATTTATTTATTTATTTATTTATTTATTTTTGCGGTACTAGGGATGGAACCCAGGGACATTCGACCTCTGAGCTACACCCCCAGCCCTATTTTTTATTCTTTATTTGGAAACAGGGTCTCACTAATTTGCCGAGGCCTCACTAAGTAACTGAGAGCCTCACTAAGTAGCTGAGGCTGGCAGCAAACCCGCGATCCTCCTGTCTCAGCCTCCCAAGTACTGGAATGATAGGTGTGTGCCACCACATCCAGCTAATAGAGACCATCTTACTTCTCCCCTTTTAATGTAGATATCTTTTATTTCCTTTTCTTGACTATCTGCTCTTGCTAGTACCTCTAGCACTATGTGGAACAAAAATGGTGATAGGTGGTATCATTATCCTGTATTAAATGTTAGTGGAAAATGTTTTAGTTTTTCCTCATTGATTATAATGTTAGCTGTTTTTTTACATGAATGTCCTTTACTATATTGAATAACTTTTCTTCTATACCTTGTGAGAATGTTTTTCAAGAAAAGATGTGGAACTTTGTTTAGTTCATTTTCAGCATTGATTGCTATAACCATGCGGCTTTTTATCTTTCCTTCCGTTACTGAGATGTATCAAATTGATTGATTTGTGTATGTTAAACCAGCCTTGCATGCCAAGAACAAATCCCTCTCCATCAAGATTTATAATCTTTTTAATATTTAATTTAACTTACTAATATTTTATTAAAATATTTTTTATCAATATCTATGACAGAAACTGGCCTACTGTGTTCTTTTCTTGTTATGTATTTTTCTGGCTTAGGTATCAAGGTGATACTGGCCTCATAAAATGTGTTGAAAGCATTACTTCTAGCTTTATTTTTTGGAGGCTAAAGTGTATGAGTATTAATTCTTCTTTGAATGTTTGGTAGAATTTAGCTGCAATGACATCTGGTCCTGGATTTTTTTTATGAGGTTTGTTTTGATGATTTAGGCAATCTCTTGTTACTGGTATTTTCAGTCTTTCTATTTTTTCTAATTAAATCTTAGTAGTTTTTTTTTTTTTTTTAGGAATTCATATATTTACTCTGGGTTATTTAATTTGGTGGCATGTAAGTGTTTTTCAGAGTCGCTTATTATTCTTTTTTTACTTCTGAGACATGTATTATAACATCCCTACCTTCTTTTTTATTTTATTTACTTAGTCTTCTCTTTTTTCCTTAGTCTAAATATGTTCACCAATTTTATTTTTCTTAAAATGTGTTCTTAGTTTTACTGATTTCTTTCTTTTATTTTTATGCTTTTTATTTGATTTATTTATGTTTTTTCTTCCTATTCCTAAATTTGGGTTTAGTTGTTGTTTTGTTTTGTTTTTTCTAGTTTCTAGAAGTGTAATCTCTATAAATTTTTTGTCTTAGAATTGCTGCGTTCCACACAGGTTTTGACATATTCTATTTGCTTTGTTGTTTATCTCTTTCAAAATTAATTAGATAATTCATTTGACACTGGGGATTGAATTCAGGGGCATTCTACCACCGAGATACACCCCCAGCCCTATTTTATTTTTATTTTTGAAACAGAGTGTTGCTAGGTTGATGAGAGTCTCAGTACTTCCTGAGGCTATCCTCCAACCTGTAATTCTCCTGTCTCAGCCTCTCAAGTACTGGGATTACAAGCGTGAACCACCACACCTGGCTTCAAAACATATTTATTTATTTTATTTTATTTTTTTTTTGCGGTACTGGGGATTGAACTCAGGGGCATTCTACCTCCAAGCTACACCCCCAGCCCTATTTTTTACTCTTTATTTTGAAACCGAGTCTCACTAAGTTGCGGAGTGACTCACTAGGTAGCTGAGGCTGGCGGCGAACCTGGATCCTTCGGTCTCAGCCTCCCGAATGCTGGGATTACAAGCGTGCGCCACCACGTCCGGCTTCAAAACATATTTAAATTTGCCTTATTATTCCATTGTTGACCTTTTGGTTTTTCAGGAACACATAGTTTTGTTTTCAAATGTTTAAAATTTTTTCAAGATTCCTTTTATTATTGATTTCTAGTTTCATAACATTTTGATCAGAAATGATACTACACCTAATTTCAATCTTTACAAATTTCTAAGTCTGGTTTTGTGACCTAACTAACATTGGGTCTATGCAGAAGAATATTCTATGTGCCCTAGAGAAAATTGTGTCTTCTACTGCTGTTGAGTAGGAAGTTCTGCATATTCTCCCTATCACTGAATTTATACATAACAGGACTATATTACTGCAAATCTTGTTGTGGGGCAAAGTACCTTTGTTTGCAAGTATTTCTAGAGTGTTTCAGATTTTTCTGTATTTCCATTTATAAGGCAACACACAAAGACATATCTGAACTATTGCAGTGTTGGAAGACAGCCTAGAGATCAACCTGGAAAAATTCTTCCCCTTTTATAAATCACCATCTATAATCACCTACTGCCAATAGTTTATGACAAGTATAAAATTAACTCATCTCCAAAGAAACAACCTTAATGACTGCTTTTTCTCTTAGGTCCTTGATAAAGCAAAAGTGAAAGTAGAACAATCTTCCTGACTCCAGATGTTACCCTATAAAATAAAAACCTGTTACAGGGTGGTTAATGCAATGATGGCAGTAAGTGAATGCTGAGTCCACATGGTTCACAAGGAATAAATGATAAAGTGAATTTCACTTTCTGTAGAGCAGACATTGGGTCGTATCGCATAAGTGAACATCATTTAATGTTCTATGCATCAGATTAGTGGTGTATGTAAACAAACAAAAAATAGCACGTATTAACATTGGAGATATTAGAGAAATCGAAGAGACTCAAATTTGAGATTAGCCTCCTTGAACTTCTGGCTTGCAGAGCATGTATGTCAAGAGTGCTGTGGTACAGTTCAAATTATGAGGAAGCAGTGGGCAAGAAACGTTTTCTGATGTAAAATTATCTCCTAATTAATATGGGATCGTATGTCAGAGAGATAAGTCACTTGAGAGATAGGTTGTTGAGATTCCTGAATGTTTCTATATTTATTTGTTTACTTACTTATCATTTAACTAAAATTTTCTTTATAGATTCAACAAATATTTATATAGTGCTGTATTAGTCAGGATTCTCCAGAGGGAAAAAAACAACAAGTCATAGATACATAGGCTTGCGTGCTTGCACATACACACATACTCACAGGACAGATAGATAGATAGATAGATAGATAGATAGATAGATAGATAGATAGATATGATAAGAATTGGCTCATATGAATATGGAGGCCAAGAAATTCTAATGTCTACCATCTGCAAACTCGAACACTGAGTAAATTGGTGGTGTGATTCAGTCTGAATCCAAAGGCCTGAGAAACAGGAACACTAAAGTATAAATGCAGAAGACGAATGCCCTAGCTCCAACAGGGAGCAAATTCACCCTTCTTCTTTCTCTTAGTTCTCTCTGGGCTCTCAATGGATTGGATAATACCTACCCACATTTGCGAGGGCAATCTTCATTACCCAGATCAAAACTGTATTCTCACCAAGAAACCCCTTCAGAACTACGCCCAGAAATAATATATTACTAGCTATCTGAGCATCTTGTAGTCCTTTCTAGTTAACAAAAAAGATTAGCACAGGTGTCTACCATGGTCTCCTTTAATAAACAGCTACTAAAATCTCTAAAGTATTTCTTAAATTAGATCAGCTGCTATATACTATATTACTTTTTAGAATATTTTTATGGGTTCTGAAATGGAACTCTGAAACTTCTTTGGGTCTCTTTGGGGAGAAAATTTTGCTTCACTTAAGGTCCTATATATTGTATATCTGTGTTAACTAATAGAATCTTTATTATTTTAGACCTAAATTTTACTTACACTTGATTGCATATGGGGAGTATTTGTATGAATGGCATAAGTATAAGGTAATCAAATGTCTTTTTTCTTGTGATTTGAATAATCAATTTAACACAGAAATAGTTATGGAAAAGATTATTCTTTTCTTACTGTTTTTCAAAATTATTTTGTCTTGAAAAAGTATACAAGTAACGTTGGTATATTTGTTCTCTCTGGTCCATTTCATTGGTAATCTTACCTTGTCCTTGGGCCATTACTGCTCTGTCTCAATGATGTCTTTTTGTAACAGTTTTGATATCCAATAGTCTATATTCTCTAATTTTGTTCTTTTTCTTCCTCAAGGTTGTCTTTCTTGTTCATGATACTTTGCATTTATATTTTTAAGTACAATGTTTTATCTTTGCAAAACATACATAAGACATAGTGGACCAATCATAATTGCAGGCTCAATGTTTTCACGAACTGATCATTCCCCCATGCTTAGCATTCAAGCATCCACCTGCATGTTGCCCAACTCGCTCCTACCATGCCTTCGAAAAACTCGATTATAATTTTATTATGTAAAATGTCACCCAGTTTTCCCTGCTCTTGAACTTATATAAGTAGAATCACACTGTAGATTATATTTTTGTCTCTGGCTAAATTTTCTAAAATATGTTGGTACTGGACATGGAACACACCTGTAATCCCAGTATTTGGGAGACTGAGACAGGAGAATGGCAGAGTTGAGGCTATTTACCAAGCAACTTACCAAGGCCCTGTTTCAAAAAATTTTTAAAAATATATAAATAGAAAGGTCTTGGTGTGTAGCTTGAAGTTAGAATGCCTCTGGATTCAATACCCAGGGTAAAAAAAAATATGTTTTTAACATTTGTCCAAGATTATGTACATCAATTGTTTAATGATGGTCATTGTTGTATAATATTTTATTGTGTGATTATGTCATCATTGAATTGCCCAGTCTATTCTTTTTTTTTTTTTTAATTTGTATTTGAAAGTTACACGGGCTGGCCTCAAATTTGTGTTCCTGTAGCCTCTTGTGTACAAATTCTAGACTACTGCTGAATAATAACAGTAATTATTTTGGACATGATTTTATGTATACATACATACATATTTCTGTAGTGTACATAAAAAGCAGCAGAATTCCTGCTTTATAGGATATGTGTATGTTCAAATTTCATAGTTGATGTGCAACTATATATTTTTTTAATTTTGCATCCGTCATTCTATTTAGCATTTTCTGATTTTTCTCTGAATTTCCTAATTCTCTCTTTTGCTCTGTCCTATACAATCTTTTTATCTTCTGTTTGTGCTAGTAATAGGATTTTGTTTTCTTTTGGTTTTGGAAATTAATGTTTTATTCTGTCATGTGATATAGTCTCATATGCCTCATTTATTTTTTATTAAATGCTAAATCTTGCATATAGAAGTATTATAAGGCCTGGCAATGTAACTCACTGGTAGAATGCTTGCCTGGCATGCACAAAGCTATGGGAACAATCCCCACAAATATATATATATATATATATATATATATATATATATATATATATTCTAAAATTACTTGAAAACTATGAATAATAGCATGATTTTCTGGAGACACAATCCCTAAGACAATTTTCCAGAGGGTATGTGTTTCAGGTTGAAAGCTGGGTCATGATCTCCAATAATGCCATATTATTTCAATTCAATTAGAATTTCAGGTGATTAAAAAGGAGGTGCCACCTATTTGCAAGGCTGGTTTATTCTGTGTTGTCTTTTAGTGATGGGGCATTCCCTTTGGGGGCACCAACACTAATCAGGACAATGCTACCAGGTCCTCTCCTCTTCAGAGACCCATGGCTCCATTTCCCCTTAAGCTGCAGGTGGTTGTTGAAAGCGCCGCTCAGCTCTGCCTTTCAGCTGGAAATCAAGTATCTCCATGAAGATGTACAAAATGCTATACTCAGTCCTCAAAGCTTCTTATTCCACCTGGAAGTTGGTACTTTATTCCCTCATTTCTATGACTTTATATTTCTCTCATTACTTCAAAAATTCATTTCTTCTCCTCCTCCTCCTCCTCCTCCTCCTCCTCCTCCT